>JAWQFJ010004434.1:42500-78256 GCA_034096865.1 Theodoxus fluviatilis | reverse complement strand
CCCCCCCCCCCACGCCCCCCCCCCCCCCCCCCCCCCCCCCCCCCCCCCCCCCCCCCCCCCCCCCCCCCCCCCCCCCCCCCACCCCCCCACCCCCCCCCCCCCCCCCCCCCCCCCCCCCCCCCCCCCCCCCCCCCCCCCCCCCCCCCCCCCCCCCCCCCCCCCCCCCCCCCCCCCCCCCCCCCCCCCCCCCCCCCCCCCCCCCCCCCCCCCCCCCCCCCCCCCCCCCCCCCCCCCCCCCCCTCCCCCCCCCCCCCCCCCCCCCCCCCCCCCCCCCCCCCCCCCCCCCCCCCCCCCCCCCCCCCCCCCCCCCCCCCCCCCCCCCCCCCCCCCCCCCCCCCCCCCCCCCCCCCCCCCCCCCCCCCCCCCCCCCCCCCCCCCCCCCCCCCCCCCCCCCCCCCCCCCCCCCCCCCCCCCCCCCCCCCCCCCCCCCCCCCCCCCCCCCCCCCCCCCCCCCCCCCCCCCCCCCCCCCCCCCCCCCCCCCCCCCCCCCCCCCCCCCCCCCCCCCCCCCCCCCCCCCCCCCCCCCCCCCCCCCCCCCCCCCCCCCCCCCCCCCCCCCCCCCCCCCCCCCCCCCCCCCCCCCCCCCCCCCCCCCCCCCCCCCCCCCCCCCCCCCCTCCCCCCATCCCCTCCCCCCTCCCCCCCCCCCCCCCCCCCCCCCCCACCTCCCCCCCCCCCCACCCCCCTTCTCCCTCCCCCTCCCCCCCCCCCCCCCCCCCTTACATCCCATCCGTCCCACCCACCCCCCCCCCCCTCCCCCCCCCCCACTCCCCCTCCCTCCCCCCTCCCCCCCCCCCCCCCCCCCCCCCCCCCCCCCCCCCCCCCCCCCCCCCCCCCCCCCCCCCCCCCCCCCCCCCCCCCCCCCCTCCCCCAACCCCCCCCCCCCCCCCTCCCCCCCACCCCCCCCCCCCCCCCCCCCCCCCCCCCCCACCCCCCCCCCCTACCCCCCCCCCGCTCCCCTTCCCCCCCCCCCCCCCCCTCCCCCTCCTCCCCCCCCACCCCCTCCCCCCCCCCCTCCCCCCCCCTCCTACCCCCCCCACACTCCCCCCCCCCCGTTTTGTTCGTTTTCGTTCTCTCTCTCCCTCTTTCTCTCTTCTCTCTCCCTCTTTCTATCTGTCTGTCTCTCCCCACTTCCCCCCCCCCCCCTCCCCCCCCCCCTCCTCCCTCCCCCCCCCCCCCCCCCCCCTCTCTGTCCTCTCTCTCATCTTCTCTCTCTCTGTCTCTCTCTGTCCTCTCTCTCCCCTCTCTCTCTCTCTCTCCCCTCTCTCCCCTCTCTTCCCTCTCTCCCTTCTCTCTCCTCTCCTACCCCCCCCTCTCTCTCTCTCTCCCTCATCCCTCTCCTCCCCCCTTCTCTCTCTCTCTCTCTCTCCTCTCTCCTCTCTCTCTCCTCGTCCGTCTCATCTCTCTCTCTCCTCTCGTCTCATCTCCTACCTCCTCTCCCTCCTCCTCTCCTCTCTCTCTCTCTCTCTCTTAGTGGTTAGGGTCTTCACATTACTGTGTGCTTCATTGTGTGAGTTTATGTAGGTGTGTCGATGTATTTTAATATGGGTGGACAAATGTTGTATCATGGGCATGACCTTGCCCTAACTTGTCATTGTTCCACATAAGCTAAACAGGTTATTTTAGGAAAGTCAAAACTCACAAAAACAGCTTAGTGCACTGAGTGTAAGAGGGTACTAGATAATGATAATCATATGTCTTTGTGTAAGTATGCTCATTAATTGATCTGAAATTAAAGATAGCAATGTTGCATAGTAGTTGTTGCAGTTTTTTTCTTGAACTGATGGCAGTGTCCAGGGCTGAGACATAGACAGTAGGACCGAGACCTGTCTTGCAGTGTAAAAAGTTGGTAAACAAGTTGACAAGGGAAGGGAAGTTGGGTAACTAGCTTGGAAAGCAGCCTTGTGAAGCAGAGAACTTTGCAACTAGAGAAGTGTCTAGTGTAAACTTGCACATTAGGACACTATTTACATTGAAATGATTCTTCTGTACCTCCTGAAATGTAACCAAAAACACACACACACACGCATGCACTCTCTCTCTTTCTCTCTCTCTCTCTCTCTCTCTCTCTCTCTCTCTCTCTCTCTCTCTCTCTCTCTCTCTCTCTCTCACACTCACACACACACACACACACACACACACACACACACACACACACACACACACACACACACACACACACACACACACTCGCACACACACACACACACACACACACACATCCTACAACAATCAATCCCTCCTCTCAAGTACTGTCTCTTCCCCAGCCCTGACCAAAGTCCTATGCTTGCAGACAACCTACTTCCCAAGCCAGTAGACAGCTTACCTGAAGATGCAATGGGAGACTCCACAACAGGTGACAGTGCATCAATGGTTGACCAGAACAATGTGGAAGAGGCAAAGATCACAGAGTCCTCCGCTGGAGATGTGGTTTCTGAGGCAGCAGGCACCGAGGGAGGCATGATCCACGCCCAGGAGTCAGGTGAGGGCGTGTCTTCCTGCCTGATTTTGTGATTTTCCTGCATGACATTGATGAGAATAAGGATGATAATTACATTTAGTTGATTGTAACTTGTAGTGTTATATGCTGAATAATTTTTTATTTTCATCTCTATATTTATTTGTTTGTTTATTTAATTGTATTTTTCGTATTTGTATTTTCTTTCTTTCTTTCTTTCTTTCTTTCTTTCTTTCTTTCATGTATATGTATTGATTTATTTGTATTTATGTATTCTTTTTTTAATTCTTTCTTTTTTTGTTTATTCAGTATTCACCCTTGCGTTTTTAACCCCTTATCACCACAAGTCGACTAGTAGAGTGCCTGATTTCATGAAGGTCAGTGCCTTCACATCAGCTGAGCACACTTAAGTACTGTCCCCATGGCTTGCCTGCTTTTGACCATTTTTGGTAACTGAACGTGTTTGGAGAGGCTTTTCAGTGCTGGATGCATACTTCTTTGGGAAGGATCTGATTGGGTGAAAAATTCTACATGCAATTAAGCTACAGACAGAAATGCAGCCTCTTTGGTATACATTCTGAATTATGTTTTGTTCCTTTTCTTGACATCAAACAAATATCCAGTGGTTGATCCAGTTTCATGGTATAATCCAGATCAAGGTCAAACTGATCATTTAATTACCAAGTGCATGCAAATTGCAAGCAGTATCATTCAGTCATAGGCAAATGGATTTGTGAGTGGGCACTCTACTTCTGAATGTGGGTTTGTGTGTTATGTATCATCATCTGCTTGAGCTTGCTCTTTCATCAACCAACCAGTGTGCAACCTGAGAGATAACTCGCTCAACCAGTGTGCAACCTGATAGATAACTTGCTCAACCAGTGTGCAACCTGATAGATAACTCGCTCAACCAGTGTGCAACCTGATAGATAACTCGCTCAACCAGTGTGCAACCTGATAGATAACTTGCTCAACCAGTGTGCAACCTGATAGATAACTTGCTCAACCAGTGTGCAACCTGATAGATAACTTGCTCAACCAGTGTGCAACCTGATAGATAACTCGCTCAACCAGTGTGCAACCTGATAGATAACTTGCTCAACCAGTGTGCAACCTGATAGATAACTTGCTCAACCTGTGTGCAACCTGATAGATAACTTGCTCAACCAGTGTGCAACCTGATAGATAACTCGCTCAACCAGTGTGCAACCTGATAGATAACTCGCTCAACCAGTGTGCAACCTGATAGATAACTCGCTCAACCAGTGTGCAACCTGATAGATAACTCGCTCAACCAGTGTGCAACCTGATAGATAACTCGCTCAACCAGTGTGCAACCTGATAGATAACTCGCTCAACCAGTGTGCAACCTGATAGATAACTTGCTCAACCAGTGCTTGGTTGCAGTTGTCTCTCTAAAATATATGTTGGATGAACGATAATACTCAGGCCTCAGTTGATCAGTTTGTCCACTCTCATTCATTTACAAAGGGAATTTGATAAAACCAAAAGGTTTTGATTAGGCAAAAAAATATTTGTGGTTAAGGTAACATGGCCAGAAAAGAATAAGATCAGTAGGTAGACCTGACTTTTCTTTTTCTTCTTTCCCTCCCAGATTGAGACTGGTCACATTTATTTTTGTTTATTTGTGTGTTTTAAGTAATGTCATGTATACAGTAGATTCATCTGAGCGTAAATCTAAATTTCTGTTTTGCTGAAGTGAAAATGCTTTTTTACTCATACAGTGCTCAAAGGGAATATGGGACAGCATACCATTTATTGTTTACCTTTGATTTATTTCTCCTTTTAAATTTTTTTTTCTTCCAATGATAAAAAAAGGCTAGGCTCAACAGGAAAAAATAGAGTTAATAGAGTTACAATAACTATTGGGGTGGGGGGGTGGGGGTTGGCTTTTATTTAATCATGGGCAGCAAGGCCTTGATCCAGCATGACAAAAGCAGCATATTATCACACAGGTGGCGAGGGCTATGGCAGAGTCAGCAGAGAGGGTATCATGCTGAATCTGGATCAGCCGAAACACCAGAGACCAGAGCCCCGCTGTCCAACAGTAGCGAAAGCAGGCAGTTTCTGCCCCATGATGCATGCAAGGCATGCAAAGAAATGAAGGCGGCAAACCGGCACCTGGAGCTATAAAACACTTGTTGACAGGGGCTCTTCCTCAGAAGACTGTCTGTTTCCTCGCTCCATGGGGAGTTTCTTGCCACAGCCAATCAGATGCTGCTGTTTGTCATCAGTCTTTCCCATATGGTGCACAAGTAACATCTGCACTGCTCCCATCATTTTACCCACTTTAACTAGAAATGTGACATTTTGCAAATTTGATTTATTCTCTGGTGCAGTCGTTGTCCCATTTTAGCTTGCAAGCATGACAGTTGTGAAATTACCTGTTCTTCTGGCAGATGTTGGGGGGTAGGTCCAGCCATTTAGCCAGTCACAAATTCAAACGTGGCATTTTCTTTGAGACTGCGTTGACCCTGGAATCTGACAGTGCCCATGGTGGTGAGGCCAACAAGAGAAAAATTGGGGTTACTGTTACATGGCAATAAAACAAGTAGGGTCGGCAGATAGGCGTGAACTTTTTCTTTTCTTTTCTTTTCTTGTTTTTAAGAAGAGGCCAGATTGAACAAAAACCAAATTGTCTTGCACGAAGAAAAAAGTCAGGAATGGCTGGAGAGAAAAAAAGAATCGGTCGCGATACTGTAACCTCAACTTTTTATATTGGCCAAATGTATGAAGACTTCTGGAATGAATGTCAGTTTTGGTCATCTTGACCCTTCTCTGCTTAACAGCTAGATGTTAATGAGAACTCTTTGGTGTTTTGTCCTGTGTGCTGAGTTCAGTTCTAAATTCTGAAGCCTTCTGATTCCATGTTAACTCTTTGTGGTGATTTAATCACAATTTCTCTTTTGATGATCTTTAACCAAAATGTATTTATTGGAAGACACTTGTCAAAAGTTACTTTTTGCATTTATTTGAAAAGGCATGTTGTCCAGAAATCTGGAGAATTTGTGCAGTGCTGCCTAATGGCCTTCACAAAAGAATATTTCCTATCAGTGCTTTGTGGCTGACTAATACAAAAAACAAATATTTGTTAACAGGAAACTTTTGTCAACAGGAATCTTAAGCATGTTCTTTGAAACTGGTTACTACAGAGGTCTTAAACTTTTCATTATTAAGTGGTTGCTTGAAATCATTAATTGCACTTTTCCTTATCTGGACAGATGGGCACTAGAAACCTGACAAGGAATAGTGACAACACAGTAATTGTACCATGGGACATACATGCATGTGAAAATATTGCGTGTGTGTGTGCACATTTTTTTAATTTTTTTTTTTAGGGGGGGGGGGGGAGTGAGTCACTATTGTTTTATTTTTTATATTTTTTATTTTAACCAAAGATCACATTTTCCATATGCATGGATAGATGAGGGGGGGGGGAAATCCAAAAGAAATAGACTTTATTCAAGGTGATTTTTTCCCCCTTCTTTCAGACCAAAGTGCTGCAGACCCTGTGGAAGAGGTTGAATTCAAGGCAATCTACAACAAGCAGAAGTATGACATTACCTTTCCCTTGGACAACACAATTTCCAAACTGAAAGCCCACATTCAGGACCTCACAGGTGAAATTTTCCCTTTTGTTTTTGTTTTGTTTTGTTTTGGTCATCAGTGAGATTGGAAACTGTCAAATCTTGACTACAGTGATTATGCTGGATGCTTCAGTTCCACCCACAGATTCAAAAGATCCTGCACAGGGCACTACATGGAGATGCAGTCTTGTGTTTGAAGGCATTGAGGAACTCTAGAGTTAGTCAGACCTGGGTACCCGTACGAATTTTGCGTATTAATACGCGAGAAAAAATGGAATACGAAAATTACGCATCCCTCTGAAAATATACGCAGAAAAAAATGCAGCTTCTGCGTACTCGTAAATGTGGAATTTCGCGCGGTAAAGTCCATGTCTGGCACGCCTGGCCCTATCCAGAATGGCGATTTATATTTTTAACACTCGATTTATCCCCTAACCCCGGGTTATCTTGATGGGTGAGATAAGGTACGCTCGTCAGAGGATCCTAGGTTGTGCTTTGCTATATATACTGGTTTCCATCCAAGGGAGAGCTGAACAGACAGTTGGAATCGTCTGAGTTTACTTTAGAGATAAAAATCGGGGTTATAATAACTCGCCGTTCTGGATCCAGGCCCTGTTTCCGTTAAAGTTTGCGTGGCACAGTCTCTGCCCTTGTGGCTGTGGCTGGTTAGCGTCAGTCTGCGTCTGTGCGAGCACGCTCACGGTCACCATGAGTAGAGTAGAGTAGATTCGATTCTTCGGCTTGTTTAAGCGTCCAGGGCCTGTTGCTGATTCTCGTGGCTCTCTGGCTGTATTTTCATTGTTCTTATGGATACTGGTCTTTTGACCAGGCTTAGTCTAGACCTAGTCTCTCTCTCTCTCTCTCTCTCTCTCTCTCTCTCTCTCTCTCTCTCTCTCTCTCTCTCTCTGTCTCTCTCTGTCTCTCTCTCTCTGTCTGTCTGTCTGTCTGTCTCTCTCTCTCTCTCTCTCTCTCTCTCTCTCTCTCTCTCTCTCTCTTCTCTCTCTCCCTCTTTCTCTCTCACCTTCTCTCTATGTGTGTTTGTGCGCGCGCGCGCGTGTGTGTGTGTGTGTGTGTGTTTCTTGGTTGTTTTATCCAACATGCACTGTACTGAAAATCATAGGCTTGATCACTTTAAGTTCCTGGAGGATATATGGTAAGCAAATTTTTTTGGAAAAGGTTCCGTATCCGTGCGGTATGGCTACCGATTTTTTTTGTAGGTAGCCGTACGGCCTCGTACGGTTACCCAGCTGCGTGTTTGGATATATCAATAACATAACTCCATCCCACGTTTGACTCTCAACGGGTGGTCCCTACGCCCTAACTCCAGGGCCCAACGCTGATGTTGGACACAAACGTGACAAAAAGTAACGCGTCCGGGTTTAGGTGAAACAATGCCTTCTGTGTCCTTGCCTCATCCAAATCGCGAGATGACTGCGGAGAGTGACTGTGGGTTCCACAGGCCTAGGGCCAGTGACCACCGCACTTTTCGCAGTGTGATTGCTCCACATTGTTCGTGTTTATTTATTCGGTTATCTGCAGCACAACGGCTGCCTTGTGCTCCCAGAACTCTTTGACAGAACCCTTTCTAGCGTTCCTTTTGTCTTTCGACTGCTGCTCAAACTTTTGATTGTATGCGTTTCGGTAGCATCACCGTTTCTTCAGAGAAGATTAATTTGCGCAGTTAAATTGCGATTTTGATTGCTTAGCCGCTTGGATAGTTTGAATACTGTGTGTGTGATGCTCTAGTTGCAAACATAAACAGTGTAACAGTAATGACGGTGAAACTCCCCGGACAGGCAAAGTCAGTCAGGCGGGGTGGCGGGTGCGGCCTAGGCTGAGCGCTATCAGGAAAACCCGTCGACGATTTCATGGAGTCAGTCTGCGTCGACCACCATCGAGATCGAGTGTGCGTGTGGTCAAGGGGAGTTAACTCTTCACTTACATTGCCACTTCAAAACTTTTTTGTCTCGCTGACTGACTGCGGAGTATCATGTGTGCAAACCAAAAGCTGCATTTTTTTAATTGTCAGTCCGCGCAAAAAATACGCACAGTTTTTAAAAAATACGCATTTCTGAACCAGTGAGTACACAGAGGCAAAATTTGGGGTACCCAGGTCTGGTTAGTGGTGTAGATTAGACTTTTAAAGTGAATTGTATTTAAATAAACATTTGCAATATGGCAATATTCTGCATTGCGATGGATGGATAAAGCTTTATGACCTTTCAGGTTTTGTAGGCTTAGGCTATTTATTACCCAGATTACCAGTTTTGTAGGCTCTATTTATTACCCAGATTACCAGTTTTGTAGGCTCTATTTATTACCCAGATTACCAGTTTTGTAGGCTCTGTAACTGTAAGACTATTTATTACCCAGATTACCAGTTTTGTAGGCTCTATTTATTACCCAGATTACCAGTTTTGTAGGCTCTGTAACTGTAAGACTATTTATTACCCAGATTACCAGTTTTGTAGGCTCTGTAACTGTAAGACTATTTATTACCCAGGTTACCAGTTTTGTAGGCTCTGTAACTGTAAGACTATTTATTACCCAGGTTACCAGTTTTGTAGGCTCTGTAACTGTAAGACTATTTATTACCCAGGTTACCAGTTTTGTAGGCTCTGTAACTGTAAGACTATTTATTACCCAGGTTACCAGTTTTGTAGGCTCTATTTATTACCCAGATTACCAGTTTTGTAGGCTCTGTAACTGTAAGACTATTTATTACCCAGGTTACCAGTTTTGTAGGCTCTGTAACTGTAAGACTATTTATTACCCAGGTTACCAGTTTTGTAGGCTCTGTAACTGTAAGACTATTTATTACCCAGATTACCAGTTTTGTAGGCTCTGTAACTGTAAGACTATTTATTACCCAGGTTACCAGTTTTGTAGGCTCTGTAACTGTAAGACTATTTATTACCCAGGTTACCAGTTTTGTAGGCTCTGTAACTGTAAGACTATTTATTACCCAGGTTACCAGTTTTGTAGGCTCTGTAACTGTAAGACTATTTATTACCCAGGTTACCAGTTTTGTAGGCTCTGTAACTGTAAGACTATTTATTACCCAGATTACCAGTTTTGTAGGCTCTGTAACTGTAAGACTATTTATTACCCAGATTACCAGTTTTGTAGGCTCTGTAACTGTAAGACTATTTATTACCCAGATTACCAGTTTTGTAGGCTCTATTTATTACCCAGGTTACCAGTTTTGTAGGCTCTGTAACTGTAAGACTATTTATTACCCAGATTACCAGTTTTGTAGGCTCTATTTATTACCCAGATTACCAGTTTTGTAGGCTCTGTAACTGTAAGACTATTTATTACCCAGGTTACCAGTTTTGTAGGCTCTGTAACTGTAAGACTATTTATTACCCAGGTTACCAGTTTTGTAGGCTCTGTAACTGTAAGACTATTTATTACCCAGGTTACCAGTTTTGTAGGCTCTGTAACTGTAAGACTATTTATTACCCAGGTTACCAGTTTTGTAGGCTCTGTAACTGTAAGACTATTTATTACCCAGATTACCAGTTTTGTAGGCTCTGTAACTGTAAGACTATTTATTACCCAGATTACCAGTTTTGTAGGCTCTGCAACTGTAAGACTATTTATTACCCAGATTACCAGTTTTGTAGGCTCTGTAACTGTAAGACTATTTATTACCCAGATTACCAGTTTTGTAGGCTCTGTAACTGTAAGACTATTTATTACCCAGATTACCAGTTTTGTAGGCTCTGTAACTGTAAGACTATTTATTACCCAGATTACCAGTTTTGTAGGCTCTGTAACTGTAAGACTATTTATTACCCAGATTACCAGTTTTGTAGGCTCTGTAACTGTAAGACTATTTATTACCCAGATTACCAGTTTTGTAGGCTCTGTAACTGTAAGACTATTTATTACCCAGATTACCAGTTTTGTAGGCTCTGTAACTGTAAGACTATTTATTACCCAGATTACCAGTTTTGTAGGCTCTGTAACTGTAAGACTATTTATTACCCAGATTACCAGTTTTGTAGGCTCTGTAACTGTAAGACTATTTATTACCCAGATTACCAGTTTTGTAGGCTCTGTAACTGTAAGACTATTTATTACCCAGATTACCAGTTTTGTAGGCTCTGTAACTGTAAGACTATTTATTACCCAGATTACCAGTTTTGTAGGCTCTGTAACTGTAAGACTATTTATTACCCAGATTACCAGTTTTGTAGGCTCTGTAACTGTAAGACTATTTATTACCCAGATTACCAGTTTTGTAGGCTCTGTAACTGTAAGACTATTTATTACCCAGATTACCAGTTTTGTAGGCTCTGTAACTGTAAGACTATTTATTACCCAGATTACCAGTTTTGTAGGCTCTGTAACTGTAAGACTATTTATTACCCAGATTACCAGTTTTGTAGGCTCTGTAACTGTAAGACTATTTATTACCCAGATTACCAGTTTTGTAGGCTCTGTAACTGTAAGACTATTTATTACCCAGATTACCAGTTTTGTAGGCTCTGTAACTGTAAGACTATTTATTACCCAGATTACCAGTTTTGTAGGCTCTGTAACTGTAAGACTATTTATTACCCAGATTACCAGTTTTGTAGGCTCTGTAACTGTAAGACTATTTATTACCCAGATTACCAGTTTTGTAGGCTCTGTAACTGTAAGACTATTTATTACCCAGATTACCAGTTTTGTAGGCTCTGTAACTGTAAGACTATTTATTACCCAGATTACCAGTTTTGTAGGCTCTATTTATTACCCAGATTACCAGTTTTGTAGGCTCTGTAACTGTAAGACTATTTATTACCCAGATTACCAGTTTTGTAGGCTCTATTTATTACCCAGATTACCAGTTTTGTAGGCTCTGTAACTGTAAGACTATTTATTACCCAGATTACCAGTTTTGTAGGCTCTATTTATTACCCAGGTTACCAGTTTTGTAGGCTCTGTAACTGTAAGACTATTTATTACCCAGATTACCAGTTTTGTAGGCTCTATTTATTACCCAGGTTACCAGTTTTGTAGGCTCTGTAACTGTAAGACTATTTATTACCCAGGTTACCAGTGTTGTAGGCTGCGTAAGGCTATCTAAGTTACTACCCAGATTACCAGTGTTGTATGCAGTGTAAGGCTATTAAATACCCAGGTTACCAGTGTTGTAGGCAGTTTAAGCCTTTCACTCCCAAGAGTGGATCTATCCGCGGTCCAAGGGTCAGCCTCTTTCAAGCTAGTTTTTTAATATCCCTACCAGCGGGAATCACATGACTCGAGGTCACGTGACCCACACCACATGTCTGAAAATGTTTACGTTTTATGCTTCGTACTTGTCCGATTTTGATAGGGTTTTTTGCAATATGTTGATCGTGAACTGGTGCAGTTTGGCAAAATGGCTTCCCGACGCTCTACCACGGACGAAGAAGGTATATTTTTTTATAGATTTACCGCTATACTGCGACATTAGGGATGATGAAACTGAAGTCGAAGACGCATCCGAAGGCGACATCATTTCGGATACTGTGGTTGAGAGCAGCTCCGACAGTAAGGAGGAAGAAGATGTCACAGATCTGCCGAGCACATCAACAGGAAGGGGGCGTGGTCATGCCACTTTGCAAAGGAGAGGTGCTGGATTTTGATCAACACCACAATGTGTTGCTGAGACAGGGGACCATACTTTCGACACGGCCATTCCAAAGAACTATCCTCCATTCCATGGACAACATGGACCAAAGCAGACACTGCCCCCTGATGCAGACATTTGTGACTTTTTCAACCTGTTCCCTCAAGATGCCATTAACTTGATCGTGCAACAAACAAATATGTATGCACATCAGCGTGGAGGTGAATGGGACTATGACACTGACAGTCTGGAAATTCAAGCATTCATCGGAATGTTGTTCTTTGTTGGGATCCACAGGCTGCACATATAAAGTTCATACTTGTATAGACATCATATGGAGGTTTTTTTGTAATTTGTAGTTGGAGAGGTCTGTTTTGAATGAGAAACAGCAAAATAGACCACTTGTTTTTGGAAAATTGCATTTGTCATTTTGAATACATGTTGTCACAATGAACCTATTGAGAGTGTGTAATATATGTTCAGAAATGTTCCTGCAACATTTTGGTCCACTTTGAGTAATGCTGTAAATTATGATACACTATTTTGTTCTCTTTTGGAATTTTTTGTGGTCAAAAAGCAAGTTATTCCCCCTGAATAAATAGTTATCTGCCCTTGTTGACCTTGACATTGTCCTAGTTTGATTCTTTAATCATTCTCCTTCAAGAATATATATACTTTTGACTATCTATATGCTTTTGTTTTTCTCATATTTTTATTTTCCTGGACACACTTATTAATGGCTCAAAATAGTTCTGGGAGTGAAAGGCTTGTGTAAGTCTATTTACTACCCAGGCTACCAGTGTTGTTGGCTGTGTAAGTCTATTTACTACCCAGGTTACCAGTGTTGTTGGCTGTGTAAATCTATTTACTACCCAGGCTACCAGTGTTGTTGGCTGTGTAAGTCTATTTACTACCCAGGTTACCAGTGTTGTTGGCTGTGTAAATCTATTTACTACCCAGGTTACCAGTGTTGTTGGCTGTGTAAATCTATTTACTACCCAGGTTACCAGTGTTGTTGGCTGTGTAAATCTATTTACTACCCAGGTTACCAGTGTTGTTGGCTGTGTAAATCTATTTACTACCCAGGTTACCAGTGTTGTTGGCTGTGTAAATCTATTTACTACCCAGGTTACCAGTGTTGTTGGCTGTGTAAGTCTATTTACTACCCAGGTTACCAGTGTTGTTGGCTGTGTAAATCTATTTACTACCCAGGTTACCAGTGTTGTTGGCTGTGTAAATCTATTTACTACCCAGGTTACCAGTGTTGTTGGCTGTGTAAGTCTATTTACTACCCAGGTTACCAGTGTTGTTGGCTGTGTAAATCTATTTACTACCCAGGTTACCAGTGTTGTTGGCTGTGTAAATCTATTTACTACCCAGGTTACCAGTGTTGTAGGCTGTACCCAGGTTACCAGTGTTGTAGGCTGTGTAAGGCTATTTACTACCCAGGTTACCAGTGTTGTAGGCAGTGAAAAGCTATTTACTACCCAGGTTACCAGTGTTGTAGGCTGTGTAAGGTTATTTACTACCCAGGTTACCAGTGTTGTAGGCTGTGTAAGGCTATTTACTACCCAGGTTACCAGTGTTGTAGGCTGTGTAAGGTTATTTACTACCCAGGTTACCAGTGTTGTAGGCTGTGTAAGGTTATTTACTACCCAGGTTACCAGTGTTGTAGGCTGTGTAAGGCTATTTACTACCCAGGTTACCAGTGTTGTAGGCTGTGTAAGGCTATTTACTACCCAGGTTACCAGTGTTGTAGGCTGTGTAAGTCTATTTACTACCCAGATTACCAGTGTTGTAGGCTGTGTAAGGCTATTTACTACCCAGGTTACCAGTGTTGTAGGCAGTGTAAGGCTATTTACTACCCAGGTTACCAGTGTTGTAGGCTGTGTAAGGCTATTTACTACCCAGGTTACCAGTGTTGTAGGCTGTGTAAGGCTATTTACTACCCAGGTTACCAGTGTTGTAGGCTGTGTAAGGCTATTTACTACCCAGGTTACCAGTGTTGTAGGCTGTGTAAGGCTATTTACTACCCAGGTTACCAGTGTTGTAGGCTGTGTAAGGCTCTTTACTACCCAGGTTACCAGTGTTGTAGGCTGTGTAAGGCTATTAAATACCCAGGTTACCAGTGTTGGATGAAATGTACGGAAGTCAATGTTTTCATTTCCATAGGCTTTTACTGTAAATGAATCACGCAGGTTGGTCTACTTTTACCCAATACTCCCAGAGGGGTTTGAAATTCAGACATCAAAATATTGTTCCCCTGCTGTTAATCACCACGTGCATTGCTTGTATCACAAGTGTTTCATCATGCAAATTTGCCAGTGACATTTGTGTTGCAGAGTGACTTTTTCCTCACAGTCTGTGAATGAATACATGAATTTGGTTGTGTCTTGCAGGTGTACCTGCCTCTATGCAGAAAATCATGTTCAGAGGTGAGTGGAGGATTGTTCTTGAAATAGTGAAAGCGACATGTTTGGGATCAATATGTCATAAATAGAGCACCAGCCTATTGTACTTGGGTTTGTAGAACTTAAAGAAAAACTGTACATCCCCCTTTGAAAGCATGATGTTTTCTTTTGCCCGAATACTCTACTTCCAATAATGTCTTCAGCTTCATCTTCTGCATCTCTCTCTCTCTCTCTCTCTCTCTCTCTCTCTCTCTCTCTCTCTCTCTCTCTCTCTCTCACTTGCTCTCTCTCTCTCTCTCACAATTTTTTCTCTCCTAATCACAGCTATTGCTGACCAAGTCTGTGCGAGAGAGAGGCATGGTGTGCATCTTTTGCCAGGAATGCCAGAGTTGTTCTTCCTTATCTTTGCTGATGATATTGCTTTATTGTCAACAACACCCGTAGGCTTACAATGCCAAATTGATAACTTGGCTCAAATATCTGGAAAGTTTGGTTTGCGCATTAATTTAAGGAAAACAAAGATAATGGTGTTTCAACGGGGTGGGTGTCTTGGACGAGGGGAGAAATGGTTTCTTGGCAACAATGAGATCGAGACAGTCAATAAGTGCAAGTACCTTGGCTATGTTTTCACTACTAAACTCTCGAACACGGTGGCTCTGAATGATCAAGGTACAAATTCCAAACAAAAGATAGCCCAACTGCTGAAGGTCATGTGGAAGCTTCGTAGTATGAATATGTCTATATACTTTCGTATGTTTGATGCGCAGGTGCTACCTGCACTACTGTATACCGCAGAGGTATGGGGTCTGCAAAGACATGACAGTGTTGAAAAAGCACACTTCTTTGCATGTAAGAGATACTTAAATCTTGACAGTAGAACACCTATTTGTATGGTATATGGAGAGCTAGGAAGATACCCTCTTTTTGTTAATTCTGCTATCAAAGCTATCAAATATTGGTTAAGGCTCATCAAATTACCAGAAAATAGACTCCCAAAACAGGCTTACTGCATGCTTGCAAATATGGTGTCTCCTAAACTTAACTGGACAAAAATGATTGAAAGTCGACTTTGCGAATTGGGGTTTGGTTACGTATGGGTCAACAAAGGGGTCGTAAACGAACAAAGTTTTGTACATAGCCTTAAGCAACGATTACGAGATTGTTACCAACAGGAATGGCACAGTAAACTGGAGAGCAAAAGATTCCGAATGTACAGAGAATTAAAACAAATGTTTGAACCAGAAAAATATGTAGACTACATCGACATCAAGAAATTTAGAGATTCTTTTATCCGATTCAGATGCAATATAAATGAGCTTTCTGTAAACAAAAGATACGCAATAACGCAGAGAGACGAAATGTGCTGTCCATTTTGCCACAATGCCCATGAAAACGAGGAACATTTCTTGCTGTACTGTCGTAGATTTGATGACTTAAGGACAAAATACCTAGAAGAACATTTACAGAAAACAAAGAGAATAGGTTACCTGTATCTAATCGATGGCACATTAAATGGAAAAATCCGGCAAGTGGCAATGTACATTCATTATGCTTTGCAGAGACGAAGCCAATTATTAGCAACTCCTCCATAGGAAGTATTTCGAAGAACAGGTACATTTAGTTTAAAACAGCTGCATCAAAAGAACTTCCTTGATGTCTCATCTATAATACATTGTATTGTACACAAATGTTGGATGAGACCTTGTTATGGGCCGCTGGCCTGAAACAATAAAGTCTGAAGTCTCTCTCTCTCTCTCTCTCTCTCTCTCTCTCTCTCTCTCTCTCTCTCTCTCTCTCTCTCTCCTCCCTCCCTCCCTCCCTCCCTCCCTCCCTCCCTCCCCCCCCCCCCCTCCTCCCTCTCTCTCCTCCACCACTCCTCCCTCCATTTCTCTCTTCTAACTTCTCTCACCCACTCTCATGACCACCTCCACTGTACTAATTAATATGGAAATGCTAATGCCATTCCTTCCCTCTCTTGGCATTAGCTTACTCTAGATTTTGTGTTTTGTTTCCCTCCCCTCTCTTCCCTCCACCTCCACCCCCACCCCCCTACCCGTACCCCCACTCCATGCCATTGAACATTTTGATCTCCTCAGAAATATGTTGATAAAATGATATAATCCCTGAGCAGACTTGAAGTGATGTTTCCATTACTTATTTCAAGCAAGCTTTATATCCAGGACTACTTCACACCTGCAATTTTCACACTTTGAAGTGTGTCTCAGCGTCTGTCAGCCCACAATTTCTATCCCTGTGAGTGACTGTGGCTGCCACTGCAGGGCTGGCCAAGGATGACCAGACACTACGGGAGCTGAAGATCACCAAGGGTGCCAAGCTGATGGTGGTGGGCTCCACACTGACAGACGTGCTGGCAGTTACCTCCCCCGTCCCCACAGGCAGCAAGGAGGTAGAGAAACCTGGCGCCACCCCCAGTAAAGAACCCCTGTGTGTCCAAAAAGTAAGTGTTTACGTAACATAATGTATACTCTGTTCATCCAAAATATGGACATTACTGGTTACATTTTGCTGGCATTAGGTACTGGCTATGTACAACAGAAAATTCCCGATGCAATACAAACAAGGGGTGGTATAAAATGAACTAAGGTAAGTGGTTGTATTGTCAAAGGTTAAGATCATATTGCAGTTCTAAAAATAGATGGTGTTTAGAATACTTATGGCAGTTTGTATAAAATATCAACAGCATCTGTCCGAGTGTGATTTGGAGGACGGATTCTTTAACTGCACATGCAGCATTGGCAAAGTTGAAGCCAATATGGCGTGACAGAAATATCACTCTCGCGTCGAAGATCAGGCTCATGCGCACGCTGGCCATCTCCGTATTCTTGTATGCGAGTCCTGGACACTCACATCTGAACTACAGAGATGGATACAAGCCCTGGAAATGAGATGCTACCGCAAGATTCTGAACATCTCATATAAAGACCATGTCACGAATGAGGAAGTCAGCAACAGTATCAGGAGAGCAATTGGACAGTTCGAAGACCTGCTGTCAATCGTGAAAAGCAGAAAGCTGAAGTGGTACGGTCACGAGTCAAGAGGCAGTGGGCTGGCCAAGACCATCCTGCAAGGTACCGTACCAGGTGGGAGAAGGAGAGGCAGGCAGAGAAAGAGGTGGGAAGACAACATCAAAGAGTGGACAGGCTTGACCTATGCTGACTCACAGCGAGTCACAGAGGATAGAGATCGATGGAGGAAGATTGTCCGAAAGTCATCAGTGGTGCCTCAACAACCCATCTCAGGGTTAAGAGACTGAACTGAACTGAACTGCAGATGTGTGTCTGCACAAAATGGATACTGTATGAAATCTGAGCTCAGAAAAAGGAATGTTCATTTCTTTCTTTCTTTCTTTCTTTCTTTTTTTCTTTCTTTCTTTCTCCCCTGTGGGTTCGGGGTAAGAATTGACCCACCGTGTCTCCTTACGCGATTCGTAAGAGGTGAATAACTAGGGACACCATGATGTGATTTGCATTTGCTCAAAACTATTCTAGTGATTTTTATGCTTAACTCTTTCCGTCCCATTCGCCGCACTCTGCGCCAAAGCTACTTCGCTTCGTTTCGTTTCGTTTGTATAATCCGCACTTTCTAGTGTTCTCTATCGGACCCAATGTGGTTTTAGAGCAGTAGAGAACTCTCCTACAACGTTTGATGAACGTCTAACGCAGAGCGTGAGGTTTAATGCGACTTTTGTGGACCGATTGTGATTGTCTTGATCGAAATGTCTGAGAAAATCCAGGAAGTTTTGCATCGCTCTGCGATAAAGCTTTTTTGCTTCGTTTCTTTGTATAATCACACTTTATAGTGTTCCCTATCGGACCTAATGTGGTTTTACAGCAGTAGAGAGATCTCTCACAACGTTAGATGAACGTGTGTGTACTGCAACGTGGACTGATTGTGATTGATTTGATCGAGATGTCTGAAGGAACTGACTGTCATTGTGATGGACGGTTCGTCTCTTCTGTATGTCAGTGCTAGAAAACTGTTAAAGATATTTATTTTAAATTTTGACTGGACATTTTCCAATGGATGATTATTGTGTGGTGAAATTCTGGAAAGGATCAGTGGGATCATTACCAAGATATTGCTCGGTAAGCTCAAATTCAGCATGCTCCTATTTCTTGGTTTTTGAAACAAGTGTGTAATTTCAAGCATGCTTTCTCAGTCTTGCTAAAGGCAACTAACGTTTTTTTGTTTTAGTCTTGTAGGGCATTCATTTTCCTTCAAAATGATATACCACATGATGCATGTAGTATCTTCTCTAGAGGCACAATACACTCTCAAAAGAGCACTACCGGGTGTGTGTTTCTCTGGAGAAAATAAATTGTGTTGTGTTTTGTATAAACCTGGTAAGGGAAGAGTTAATGGCCTTATATAGCCTACAAAGGCTGATAGGTCATAAAACACTATCCATCCATCCATCGATCCATCCTTTCTTTCTTTCTTTCTTTCTTTCTTTCTTTCTTTCTTTCTTCCTTTCTTCCTTCCTTTCTTCCTTTCTCTCTTTGAGGGGATGATGAGGCAATGGGAGTTTGGGATTGGTGTGTGTGTGTGCGTATGGGTGTGTGTGTGTGTGTGTGTGCATGCATGTATGTGTATGTGTTTGTGCATGCTCGTGTGTGTGTGTGTGTGTGTACATGCATGTATGTGTATGTGTGTGTGCACGCATGTGTGTGTGTGTGTTTGCATGTGTGTGTGTGTGTGTGTGTGTATGTATGTAAAACAATTTAGGGTCCCTTTTAGTATATCTTTTGTTGATCAGAAGAATTTTAATTTTAATCTTGAGTTTTTGTCTCTCTCAGTCTCTGTGTGTGTTTTTTTGTGTGTGTGAGTACGTGTGTGGTGTGTCTGTGTGCATGTGTCTGTGTGTATTCAAAATAATACATGCACTCTTATATGTGTAGCTGTTAAAATGGACGACTTATTTATTGTGTTTGAGTGCCTGCAAAAAGTGGTTATCCCTCATGCATTAGAAAAGAACTAAAGATCAAGCTTAGATGCATTTTTTAAATGTGCTTTGTGTGTGGATTGTTATGTTTTTTGTGTGGAGGTTTGTTGTTTGTTTTGTTGTTGTTTTGGGTTGTTGTGTTGTTGTTTGTTTGGGGTTGTTGTTTTTGGGGGGGGGGTTTTGGGGGGGGGCTGTATGTATGTGCATGTATCCTTGAGTATGTGCATCTTGCTATCTCTCTACAGAAACTTCTTGCTGCATAAAATCCTAAAGAAATGTGAACATATTTATTGCCACTTAAAAGGGGGGGTGGGGGTGTATCATCTTAGTTTGTTCCTCTTTTGTCAACAGTTCTTAAATAGTAACTTAAACTGTTCATTGTATATTGCCCCATTTACCAGTTAACCCTTTTGGTTTCAGGTGTAGTCTTATCTCTTGTCTGTGTGCAGCTGCGTGTGTGTCGTGAGTGAGGTACATCGGGAAATGTCCATGTTTTTTGCATAAACGGCGTGTTAGGGTGTGTAAGCGATGCGTGTGTTTGGCTTTTTGTTTTGTTTCTTTTAGCTATCATCACTTAGTTTTCCTCGTGCTCGTTTTTTAAATGATGTCACTTGGCGCAATAAATTACTGTGTACTGTGTGTACATATGAAAAATCTTTATCTGTGTCTTGAGTCATCGATACCCATTTCTTCATTGCCTGCCTGTGCTGACTGCAGGTGCACAAGAAGGTGCTGGACAAGTACGGCAAGCCAGACGACGCCATGGTGGGCACGAAGGGCAAGCGGGAAGTGCTGCCCCCTGTGCCCCTGACAGGCATGTACAACAAGCTGGGCTCCAAGGTTCGCCTCACTTTCAAGATGGAGGTGGACCAGCTCTGGATTGGAACAAAGGGTAGGCAGTGGCGGTGTTGCTGGTGTTTGAAGTGGTGGTGGTGGTGGCAGTGGTGCTGGTGTTTTATGTGGTGGTGGTGGTGGCAGTGGCAGTAGTGCTTGGCAGTGGTCATAGTGGCAGTGGTGCTGGTGGTGGCAGTGGTGATGGTGTTTGAAGTGGTAGTGGCAGTGGTGCTGGTGGTGGCAGTGGCAGTGGTGCTGGTGGTGGCGGTGGCAGTGGTGGTGGTGTTAGGAGTGGTGGTGGTGTTGGAAGTGGTGGTGGCGGTGGCAGTGGTGCTGGTATTGGCAGTGATGGTGGTGTTTGAAGTGGTGCTGGTGGTGGCAGTGATGGTGGTGTTGGAAGTGGTGCTGGTGGTGGCAGTGATGGTGGTGTTGGCAGTGGTGCTGGTGGTGGCAGTGGCAGTGATGGTGGTAGTGGTGGTGAAGGCAGTGGTGGTGAAGGTGGTGGTGGTAGTGGTGGTGGTGAAGGTGGTGATGGTGTTGGCAATGGTGGTGGCGGTGGTGAAGGCAGTTGTGGTGATGGTAGTGGTGGTGTTGTTGGAAATGTTGATGGTGGTGGCAGTGGTGGTGGTTTTGTAGTGGTGGTGTTGGCAGTGGTGGTGGTTGCAGTGATGGTGGTTTGGTAGTGGTGTTGGTGTTGGCAGTGGTGGTGGTGTTAGCAGTGGTGGTGGTAGCAGTGATGGTGGATTGGTAGTGGTGATGGTTTTGGCAGTGGTGGTGGTGGCAGTGATGGTTTGGTAGTTGTGGTGCTGTTGGCAGTGGTGGTGGTGTTGGCAGTGATAGTGGTGGTGGAAGTGGTGGCAGTGGTGGTGGCTTGGTAGTGGTGGTGTTGGCAGTTATAGTGGTGGTGGAAGTGGTGGTGGCAGTGATGGTGGTCTGGTAGTGGTGTTGTTGGCTGTGAGTGGGGGTGTTGGCAGTGATGGTGGTGGAAGTGGTGGTGGCAGTGATGGTGGTTTGATAGTGGTGTTGATGTTGGCAGTGATGGTTGTTTGGTAGTGGTGATGGAAGTGGTACTTTTGTTGTGGTGGTTTCAGTGGTGGTGATGATATGTTGGTAGTGGATATGTCGCAGTTTTTTACTCACATGTGGAGCAAAAGTGAGTCTATGTACTCACCCGTTTCGTCCGTCCGAGCGTCCGTAAAAAAACTTTAACGTTGGATTTTTCTAGGAGGCTATTAAGTCTATCAACACCCAATTTGGCATGATGGTGTATGATGACAAGGCGTCAAAAAACATACATAGTGACTTGACCTTGCTTCAAGGTCAAGGTCAAGGTCGCAGGGGCCGTAAATGTTGTCCAAAAAACAGCCATTTTTCACATCCTCTCAGCATGTGAGTCGTGTGGGCTTTGCCCTTCTTGTTGTGATGGTGTTGGGATGATGGAGGAAATTGTGATGATGATTGTAAATATGATGGTAGTGTCAGTGGTGATTGTAGGTATGGTTGTAATCATAATGGTCATGACAGCGAATGTAACTCGGTTTTACACACTTATTGAATTAATATTTTCTGATATTTCTTTGAGGATCATAAGTGCATTTTGGCATGCAGATTTATGGAAAATATCTTGGGTGTCTTCTTCAGCAGCTGAATGAAGGTTTTGTTTCAAAGTTTGCCTTGTGCTGTTGCAGAGAGGACTGACAAGATCTCCATGAGTTCAATAAAGGCTGTAGTATCAGAGCCCTTGAAAGACCATGACGAATACCACATGATGGTAAGTTACCCTTTCAGGGTGAACAATCTGCTTTCCTCAAGCAGGACATTTGGTATATTGCTGATTCACTTTGATGTGAATGTATGTACACTGATTTTGCTCATGAATACATTGTACCTGGACAAGGTCTGGACAGTAAACCTTTTGTTTGTTGTTGTTGTTTGTCTGATAGAATTGTTCTCCTTTTCCCCTTCAGGCCTTGCAGCTGGGTCCCACAGAAGCCTCTCGCTACTGGATCTACTGGGTACCAGCACAGTATGTAGAAGCCATCAAAGATGCCATTCTAGGCAAATGGCAGTACTGACCCACGATTCCCCACCCCATGCCCAGGGTGTCACACAACCTTTCAGCTCCCCAAACACCCCCCAGGCAGCAAGTAATTGGACTCTTCTCTCAGCTAACTCAACTGCTGTTTGGTGTGGGATGCTCCACCTGGGGACAGCGAGGGGTGGAAGAACTGTGGGGGTACAACAGGGACAAGGACAGTGAATGAAAATAAGGAAGAGGAGACAGTGGCCTGTGCATCAGCTAACTCTCCAGATCTCACAAGCAGTGGTTCTGCTGGGATGGGCTACTTCCACTTGGGGACTGTGGTTGAACTTCTCCTGTCTTTCACAGCTGTGATCCACCTCCAGAGGTTTCCAGTCTTGTCTGAGGAATGGTGGCAGCTCTTTCGGCACCTCCAGGGTGCCTGCTGTTTTCAGAGGGATGGAAAACGTCCCTTTGCCTGCTCGGAATTTCTCTTTGACTCTGCACATCCATTGAGCATTGATCATGGCCGAACCCACCAGGTTCCTGATCCTGTTTCATCAGCACATTATGTGCCACTGTGAGACTCGTGTGATAAATCTTTTTTTATTTTCTGTGAGGTCTTGTAAAATGAAAATCATCTGTTCATGTATGCAAGTGTGTGTGCAGTGTCCTCGCTCAACATGCAGGGGTTTTTTGTGTGTTTTTTTTTTTTTTTTTTAATGTTTTTTTTTTTTTTTGGGGGGGGGGTTTGTTGGAGGTATGACTGCCAACTGCTATTCATCTGAACAAGACCAGGATTTTTTTTATTGCCATGCTGTGGGGGGTAGATTAAATTACCTCATGGAATACAGTGCTGTTAGACCAGGTACCTCTGAATGGGTTACATTTGTATCTGACAGCACCATTGCTTGTGTGGATTTTCAAATGTGTGAAGAATAACTGTTGACATTAGAATTTTTTAAAATCATGATGATAGGGTCACTGTAAAAAAAATGAATAAAACCTCATTTTTTGAACTGTACATATTGTGTTCTGTTGTACCTTTACATGTAACCTCTAGCAGCTAACTGCTGAGCAAGTTGTTGATTTGTACAGTTGGAATTGGACTGTAAAACTTTATATGTGAAGGTGCATGGTAAGTCGTGCACTGGAAAAGCATTGCCCTTTCATAAATCATGGTGCATTTTTTATTCATATGGGTGTCATTTGCTGTTATGATCCATCTTTTGTGTGACAGGTGGTAGTAGGTCATCCAGTTCAGTCCAAAAATCTAGCACATCGCAATTCATTCCAATACATTATCATAATTTATTCAATCACACATGCCCAATCTCATTGCAGTACACAGCAAGGTTTCCTCTGCCCAGACTGGGAGATATTGTCTCAGATTACATATGGATGGGCCCTTGGACTCCATCCATTCCTAAGTGTTTCGAAAGTAACTAGGGAAATTGAAATGTGAATTTTGCTCTGGGGGTTCTTGTGGAATTTTCATCATTGGAGATTTTACATAGCCCACTCAGGCTAATGGGCAGTTTTTCAAATAACTGTTAAGTGAATCATACTAGAATCCACTGTTGTGAGGTATTTTTATCACATTGATAAAAGTGGGTGTTTATCAATATTGTGGCCTTATATAGCCTACAAGACTGATAGGCCCTTAAACTCCATCCAGTCATCCATCAATCTCAGATTACACATGTACCTTACAGTGTCAAAATCTTACAGTATTCTTGACAGAGAAGGCCTGAGAGCTTCCAGTGCAAAGCCCATACATGTGATTGGTCCAAACTAAGTCATGTGATGCCTTTAGTGATTTTCAGATTATTGAAGTATCACTAAGTGCAAGGAACTCCCCCCCCCCCCCCCAAAATGGTGCTAAAGTTCAGTTTTTGTCTGTTTGAAATTGTGTATAATGGAAAACAGCTGATTACGTGTGCGCTTATGATGTTCTGTAAGCAACCAAATTTTACTGAGAATGGGCAGTTCCAATGACTTCTAGCTCCAATGAGTTCCCGCAGTGGCCAAGGAAAATACACTGCTCATACAGATGCCGCTAACTCATCAGATTTGTTTGCTAGTAAGGCAGAATCAGGGTAATGACAGGGTTGGGTGTCATACGATCAGATGCAGTGTATGTGTGTGTGTGCGCGCGTGTGTGTGTGCGTGCATATGTGTGTGTTTCCTCACCCCACCCCCACCCCCTCTACTAAGAAATTATGCGATCTTCGTGTTGATGTCAAAAGCGACCATTTTATCGGTGGCTTTGAAACCTGAAGCTCACAAAGCAAATGTAGTGGTGGTTCCGTTCTCCGAGTCGAATAACATCTCAAAATTGCCAGAGTGACCCCTATCGGTGCAAACACAGCTCTATATTTGACCGAAGTAGCAGGCCGAGTCGGTTTGGGAGGTCTACAGTCTTCGCGGCATCAGCGGAAGCCATAGTATTTTGTTGCGTGTAGTGTGCAGCTGCTTACATTATCATCTGACAGGACCTTGTCACATCCTGGAGTGGGCGCCAAACTAGACTGGGGAGTTAATAATAGACCCAGTTGTGAGTTTTGCGGATCACATATCACGATGGCGCCTATATCATGTATCTCTGGGATTCTGATCTCTCCAAATAATTATTTACCTTCTTTTCTCTTCTTTTTTTTGGGGGGGTGGGAATGGTGAATAATGACCACGAAGCATGTTTTGTACTCTTTTCCGTCAGGACTATTCCTGGTGTCTGTTAGAGGAGGGACGGAGGAGGAGGGAGAAAAGAGGGAGGAGGAGGGAGGGAGAAGAAGGGAAGGAGGAGGACGAGGAGGAGGAAGAGAAAAATGAGGAAGGAAGAAGAAGAAGGAAAAGGAGGAGGAGGACGACGAGGAGGTGGAGGAGGACGACGAGGAGGAGGGTGATGACGAGGAGGAGGACGACTTCAAAGGGGACGAGGAGGAGGAGGAGGAGGACGACGACGAGGAGGAGGAGGAGCAGGACGACGACAAGGAGGAGGACGACGAGGACGAGGAGGAGGACGACGAGGAGGAGGAGGAGGAAGAAGAAGAAGAGCAGGAGGAGGAATACGAAGAGGAGGAGGAGGACGACGACGAGGAAGAGCAGGAGGAGGAGGAATACGAAGAGGAGGAGGAGGACGAGGAGGAGGACGACGACGAGGAAGAGCAGGAGGAGGAGGAATACGAAGAGGAGGAGGAGGACGACGACGAGGAAGAGGACGAGGAGGACGACGAGGAGGAGGAGGAGGAAGAAGAAGAAGAGGAGGAAGGAAGGAAGGAAGAAGAAAAAGGAGGAAGAGGGGAAGAAAGAAGAAGACGAAGAAGAAGAAACTGTACAATAGTAGCAGTAGAAGTAAAATGCGCATGTGTGGTAATAATAGTATTTGTAGTAGTCATTATAGCAACAAAGCAGCAGCAGTAGTAGATGTAGTAGTAGTAGTAGTAGCAGCAGCATCAGTAGAAGTAGCGGGAGGAGGAGGAGTAATAGTAGTAGTAAAAACCATATAGTAGTAGTAATAATAGTAGAAGTGGCAGTAGCAGAAGTAGTAATAGTAGTAGTAGGAGGAGGAGAAATAGTAGTAAAGATCGTAAAGTAGTAGTAGTAGTAGTTGCAGTAGTAGAAGTAACAGTGGCAGCAGCAGTAGTAGTGGTAGTAGTAGAAGTAGTAGTAGTTGTTGTTCTAGTAGTAGTAGTAGTAAGTAGCAGTAGTAGTAGTAAGTAGAAGTAGTAATAATAGTAGTTGTAGTAACAGTAGTTGTAGTAGTAGTTGTTTGTTGTTGCTGTGGTGGTGGTGATGGTGGTGGTGGTGGTGGAGGAGGTGGTGGTGGTGGTAATAATAGTAGTGATGGTTGTAGTAATAGTAGTAGTAGTAGTAGTAGCAGTGGCAGTAATAGAAGTAGCAGTGTCATTGGCACAGTAGTAGTAGTAGTAGTAGTAGTAGTAGTAGTAGTAGTTACTGTAGTAATTAAGATTGTAGTAGTAGGAGGAAGAGGAGGAGTAGTGGTAGTAATAGTAGTAGTGGTAGTGGTGGTGGTAGTAGTAGTAGTAGTCGTAGTATCAAAGACCGTATATGAAAAGTACTAGCAGTAGCAGTAACAAAATTCAACCGAAAAATGGAATCTAAGGATGCCACATTTTTGCTGCAGCATCTTTCCCAGGCTGCGAACTTCTGGGTCCGTGTAGAGAATGGCTTCCCTAGACATGATCTGGCAGCGAGAGGACCTTTCTTACATATGCCCCAACCTCACCACGTCTTCAAGCGTGGAGAACCTGGTGTAGCAATGCCGAAAGTTGGATATCGCAGTTGTGAAATTGTCGTGTTGCAGAGAAGCCTAAAGTCTGGCCTGAGGAGAGGGCCGTCAAAGAGTGTGACGTCATCGACTGAATTGCTATGATTGCCTTTCACTTTTCCCCCATGACGGCTGTGGTATTTGAAGTGCAGCGGTCTGAGCTGGTACCTTTAATTTCATTGGTAACTCGGTATTCTACAGAGTTTGTTATGGAAGCATGGTAAAGTGATTCGTTTAGTATTCTGTGGAATTTACCATTTTATGTTGTGGAATATTTACTCAAGTATTTTAGAGTATTTAGTATAGTTTTAAACAGTGTGTATTTTAGTATCCATCATTGTGTTTTCGTGAGGTATTTAATTCTATTTTATTATAGTATTTACTACTCTTTTTTTAAGTGTGGTATTTTAGTACAGTTTTCACTTTGTGCATGTCTAAATGTACTAATTTACGATTTAATCGTTCCGGATATTTCAACGTTTCCTCTGCACGCATTGCATATCAAACCTGTGACCAGACATTTCCTCTGCACGCGTTGCATATCAAACCTGTGACCAGACATTTCCTCTGCACGCGTTGCATATCAAATCTGTGACCAGACATTTCCTCTGCACGCATTGCATATCAAACCTGTGACCAGACATTTCCTCTGCACGCGTTGCATATCAAATCTGTGACCAGACATTTCCTCTGCACGCATTGCATATCAAACCTGTGACCAGACGTTTCCTCTGCACGCGTTGCATATCAAAGCTGTGACCAGACATTTCCTCTGCACGCATTGCATATCAAATCTATGACCAGACATTTCCTCTGCACGCGTTGCATATCAAAGCTGTGACCAGACATTTCCTCTGCACGCATTGCATATTAAAGCTGTGACCAGACATTTCCTCTGCACGCATTGCATATCAAAGCTGTGACCAGACATTTCCTCTGCACGCATTGCATATCAAACCCGTGACCAGACATTTCCTCTGCACGCGTTGCATATCAAAGCTGTGACCAGACATTTCCTCTGCACGCATTGCATATCAAAGCTGTGACCAGACATTTCCTCTGCACGCATTGCATATCAAAGCTGTGACCAGACATTTCCTCTGCACGCATTACATATTAAACCCGTGATCAGACATTTCCTCTGCACGCATTGCATATCAAACCCGTGACCAGACATTTCCTCTGCACGCATTGCATATCAAACCCGTGACCAGACATTTCCTCTGACTTCATCCCTATACAGTGACAGTTGGGTGCCTCTGGGGAAAACAGGTTTAAAAAAAACATAAACCGTCTCCTCATGATTTTGCTCCCTTTGGCGGAGAGTGGTGTGCAGGAGTACCTAGAAAGGGAATTACTCATCTGATCTGAGGCATATGCGCCGCAGTATCCAACTAATCCATATATGTACGTTTCCATTGTACTGATCCAATAGACACATCATACTCTGTAGTAGATTGGCTTTGCGTGTCAGTATCCCGTGGCGGTGGCTGGGGGTGGGGAGTGTTTCCACGTCGTTAAGATATAATAAAACAATGCTTTCACTTCAAAGTAGGGACGAAGTTTCTGTGACTGGTCCTCATACTTGGGTCCTAGGAGTCGGTACATTGCGTTTGGGCGTTTGCGTCGGTCACCGGAAACCACCCAGCTACGACAGGTCATTGGTGAGAAGTCTGGATACAAACCCGAAGGGGTTGCATATTCCACCCTGTGATAGACAGGACAACAAGAGACAAAATGACAGATGAGCAGAAAATACTGTTCTGACACTTCCCAACATTCGATTTAACGCCAGAAGAAGATAATCGTTGAAAGGTTGCACAAACTGTTGGGTTGTTGTGGTCCTTCCTTGCCTCATGACCACTCGCTACACTGGGAAGAATTAAGTGCCCCACACCAGTGTGTCCTACTTGCTTGCCCGTGACCTGGTTTCTGGACGCTTCCCTTTAGACCACGTGATCTCTGGCTTGTTTTGTTCCCAGATGTTTGTCATCCAGCGTGCTCCCTGCTGTTATTTCGCTGAAAAGGTGCGCCGGTCGTTGGAAGTTGGCGTTTAAATTGACAGCAATCACCACTGTTTTTGCAAATTACACCCAGCAACCCCATGCCCCTCTCCATCCTCACTTCCGCCGTATTTTCCCTAATCACAACGTTAGTGACGCACTAGTTGCTCAGCATCTTCCTCACCCCCACCCCAATTCTTGTTAACCAGAGACAACAGAAGTCTTTTTTCTGGTGTACCAGAGAGCCTCACCCAAGCAAACAGCATTTCCTTGTCATTTTTGCCCTAATGCCATCCCCGAGTGCAGCTCTACCAAAACTTTCTTATATTTCGTGACCCACCTCCTTGCCCAACTCAGCAGACGATATGAGTGTGGTCAGAACGACATCCTATTCCCAGTGCACAATTTTTGTCGTAGTCGGGTCCAAGCCAACGGGGGAAAAAAAGGAGAAGCACGAAATATCGCACCTTACCCTTTTTATTCAAAGCAGTCTTTACTTCTCTCTTCCTATTAAATGACTTTATAGTGGTGGAGAAAGTTTTTGTTGTTGTTGTTCTTATTTCAATCACATCAGGCACGCATTGTGGCGTACTGGCAGGTGAACTCGGTGGCATCAACATCATCAGATACCCCTCGTGCCCTTGAGGCAGTGGAAGAAAGGTTGCAAAACAAGGATCGGAATGACTGCACCAGTTCTGACAGCCCATTCCTCAAGAACTTTCAGAATAGGGCAGACACAAAAGAAGACTCGGCCAGAGGAAGAAGTTCAACAAATCCTAAGATGCAATGAATAGCCTCGAAGCATGAAAGACTTCCCCGCGGGAAAACCTGTCGGCCATGTTGTTTTCGCCGCCACCGCCTTCAAAGGACAATGGAGGACGATGATTCTAGGCGTCAGAACTTCCGTGTTTTTTTATGTTGTCTTTCGAGGACAGTATGACAAGGGGGGGGGGGGGGGGGGGGAAGCCTCAACTTTCCTCATCGTCCATGGGGAAAAACTTTGCCGTCGGGATTTGAGCAAAACACGTGAAGCCGCTTGAACAGTTTTTTTGCACTCCGCGGTCTCTGCGGTCGGCGGATACGATGTGTGATGCCAGAACCAACTTTTTAAGTAAAGCTTTCAGACAAAGCAAATATTAAAAATATCTGTACGTTGCAAGGGCACGTGAACTTTACAAGAACTTTAATATAAAAGAAGAACTTTTAGTCAACTGCAAAAACTTTCGTGCGTGACATCATGTTTGAAATCTTCAAAACCGCAAAGGGGTTAGCGATTTTTTTACGCTAACCATGGAAACAGCCTCAGATCAAAGAGCAATAGGATCACAGTATCGATAGAACTGTCTTATAGAGCCGTAAAAAAATATGTTGCAGATTTTTTTGTTTTATTTGTCTTTACATAAGGGAGCTGATGTGGTGGTGGTGGTGATGGTGTGTGTTTGTGTGTGTGGTGTATGTGTATATGCGTGTATGGTGTATGTGTATATGCTTGTGGGGTGTATGTGTATATGCATGAGAGAGAGAGAGAGAGAGAGAGAGAGAGAGAGAGAGAGAGAGAGAGAGAGAGAGAGAGAGAGAGAGAGAGAGAGAGAGAGAGAGAGCGAGAGAGAGAGAGAGAGAGAGAGAGAGAGAGAGAGAGAGAGAGAGAGAGAGAGAGAGAGAGAGAGAGAGAGAGAGAGAGAGAGAGAGAGAGAGAGAGAGAGAATGGGGGGGGATCTTGTTTTTCCAGAAACAGTACACAGATCTGTGGTGATAACAGTTCAGGTACAAAGGACAACATGCCAACAAAACAATGCGAGAGGAAAGTTTCACACACGGCATCACGGCACTTCAATGGCAGCACTCATCGCGGGCAACCCTGACAAAAATCCTCACTGAAATATCGCGTGATGGAGCGGAGATAGTGTGTGTACATGCGAAAGTAATTTGTCATAGTGCAAAACAGTAATAAGTCTCCATAGTGACACCAATTAAAGACAACCACAACGACACCGAGCTTTGACACATTGCGATGGGTGATGTTGCTGCAATGGTAGGAGTAATGCGTGCATGTGTGCCATTACATTGTTTTCACAGGAAGAATACGCAAATTCTCTTGACGCACCAATTACGGACAGCTTTGTGACGACTACCATCACTGATGCATAACAAGAGGGCATGGATGTGTGTGTCCTCTGCTACTGAATGTATAATATTGTCTTGTTTTTTTTTACACAAACAGTACACCAGTTCTATGGGGAAACCAATTAACCACACCTGTGACGACATTATCGACACAACATGACGGAAGAAATTGAAGGAGATACAAATGTGCTTACCAACTTTTCATCCCACCAAAAAGCTCACTAGTTCCATGGTGCCACCTAATCACACAAACAGACCAACCACACCAACTATTGCAAACACATTTCGAGAGAAAGGGAGATGTTTAATATTTGCATACGATCTCGTTGTTACGCAAAACTCTGGTACAGGTTTTTTGTGACAGCGAGATATGATGATGCATTTACACGAAACGTACTTCATTTTTATGGTGGCAACAACTCAAGACAACCATGACATCAGTCTACTAAAATTAGGGAGGAAAGTGGAGGTGTTAAGTGTGCGCGTGGGATATCTTACTATCATACAACAGTAGACTGTAGTTCATTGGTGACGCTAATTAAAGGTGGCAGTTATAGAGAAATATTACAAGAGGGTTTGAGTTGTTCTGTGCATGTGTCATACAATCTTGTTATTACACAGAACAGTACATACGTTATAGTGTGGCACCAATCAAAGACATTCATGATTACAACCGTCACTGATAAATTGCAAGGAGGGGTGGAAGTCTGTATATCATGTGACTTTTATCCTTTTCTTTACACGAACAGGGCACCAAGTTTACATGTATGGCAGCAGCACAATTATGACAACCGTCATGGATAGTTCGCATGACACGTGATCTTGTTTTTGCACCCTCTCTACGGCAGAGCCGACTATGGGCAACTATGACGGAAGTTATCACAGGAAATTTATTCGAGGGGGTAGAGTCGTGTGTCATCTTGTGAGACACGTGATCTTGCTTTCACCCTAGCATGCGTCAGTTCTACGGTAGCATCAATTAAAGGCAGCTGTGACGACTTCATCATTAATATCAACAGAGTGGGAGGTGGTGAACGTGTGCATATGTAATGTCCTCCTGTTTTCACGGGGACTCTCCACCAATTAAGGCTACTCTGACGACGAATTAACACAGTGCTACTGGAGGAAGTGAGAGGTGTTTGTGGGCATCTACATGCTGTTGGTCTCACGCAAAGTGTGCACACGTACTAGTTCCGTGGTAGCAAAATCAAAGACTTAAAACAACTATTACAGAGACATAAGAAGGATCGAGGTGTTTGTGTGCATGGATGATATGATCTTGTTTGCAAGGTCAAAAGTAGCATCAATCACAGACGAGTTCGACAAAAACAGTAAATCAGGGGGGGAACTGTATGTGTGCATGCGGGTACGATCACGATATCAAATAAAACAGTACACCAGTTCCGTTTAGCACCAGTGCAAGACATCGATCTATTACGACACCCATCAGAGGAACATCATGGTTGGATCTGGATGAACTGAACCTCTCCCGATGCCCCGGCAGCCTCTGTAGCTGCATGGGGCCGCCCCTGGCTGAGCTACTGGAGCAGGCCCCTGGCTGAGCTACTGGAGCAGGCCCCTGACTGAGCTACTGGAGCAGGCCCCTGGCTGAGCTACTGAAGCAGGCCCCTGGCTGAGCTACTGGAGCAGGCCCCTGGCTGAGCTACTGGAGCAGGCCCCTGGCTGAGCTACTGAAGCAGGCCCCTGGCTGAGCTACTGGAGCAGGCCCCTGACTGAGCTACTGGAGCAGGCCCCTGGCTGAGCTACTGGAGCAGCCCTCTGACTGAGCTACTGGAGCAGGCCCCTGGCTGAGCTACTGGAGCAGGCCCCTGGCTGAGCTACTGGAGCAGGCCCCCGGCTGAGCTACTGGAGCAGCTCCCTGACTGAGCTACTGGAGCAGGCCCCTGGCTGAGCTACTGGAGCAGGCCCCCGGCTGAGCTACTGGAGCAGCTCCCTGACTGAGCTACTGGAGCAGGCCCCTGGCTGAGCTACTGGAGCAGGCCCCTGACTGAGCTACTGGAGCAGGCCCCTGACACACACACACACACGCACGCAAGCACACACGCACACACACAAACAAACACACACACATCAACACATGCACGCACACACACACACGCGCGCGCGCGCACACACGCGCCCGCCCACATGCACACTCACACACACAGACACGCACACGCACACTCACACGCACGCACACACACACGGACACACACACACACACGCGTGCGCGCGCACACACGCATCACATGCACGCACGCATGCCACTTACACTAGCGCATGCAAGTGAGCAGACAAGGCCACTGACAGATATGCCGACACACATTTACGAGGAAGTCGGATTCAAAACATCGATGACGCGAGCAGGTTCAGTGTGTTCAGCCTGCTGTATTGTCATGGCCTGTCACGAACAAAAGCCTTGCGGATCAATGCAGCCCTTATCTGGTCTATTTGGCTAGTTGAATTGCCTAAAGTGAACTTAAATCCATGATAATGTATGGACTTTTGTAGGGTGCAAAGGCACAAAGGCCGTGCGGTTAAATTATTTGAACTGCAGAAACCCTCATGTGATTTCCCCCTGTGGTTGGGGATAAGAATAAATCCTCCATGTCTCCGTACGCGATTCTTTAGACGCGAGTAACTAGGAAAAGTGTAACTCGACATGCCTCTTACTCTAATCATCACCTGTAATTCATCACGATCAATGGCCCTCCTTAGCCAGCAGAGGCTGATAGAGAGAGAGAGAGAGAGAGAGAGAGAGAGAGAGAGAGAGAGAGAGAGAGAGAGAGAGAGAGAGAGGCTCAGAGAAATACAGACACACAGACAGACAGACAGACAGACAGACAGACAGACAGACAGACAGACAGACAGACAGACAGACAGAGAGACAGAGAGACAGAAAGACAGACAGACAGACAGTCAGTCATACAGACAGACAGACAGACAGACAGACTGACAGACAGACAGACAGACAGACAGACAGACAGACAGACAGACAGACAGACAGACAGACAGACAGACAGACAGACAGACAGACAGACAGACACAAAGACACAAAGACAGACAGACAGACAGACAAACAGATACAGATACACTCAGACAGACAGACAGACACACAAACACACAGATACACATACATACACACACACGCGCACACAAAAAGACAGACACACACACCCACACAAAGACAGACACACACACAGACAGACACACACACACACAGACTCACAGATACACAAACAAACAGACGGACAGACGGACGGACGGACGGACGGACGGACGGACGAACGGACAGACAGACAGACAGACAGGCAGATAGACAGATAGACAGATAGACAGACAGACAGACAGACAGACAGACAGACAGATAGATAGACAGAACACTGTAGTACAAATCTCTTTCCCACTCCGTTCGACCTTTGAGCTGCCTTGCTGGCACCAGTCCTTCAAGACTGCCACAGTCCCCCAAGCTGTGACACAAGGGTCGGGCCAGGAAAGAGGAAGGCGCTCTGTAAATAGACCATCTTGAGAACGTGTGGCGCTCCCGGCCTCATGAAATGTTGGATGCTCACGAGGGCTCCATGTTGTCTTCTGGCGAAGTCACGCGACTCGTGCTCTGTATTTAGCCGTTGCTTGACATCAGCGATTCACTAATGAGCAGCCATCTTTTCTCCATGTCTGGGCCCCAAGGGGCTGTCTTCTCCTTGTCCACGAGGCCAGGGGGTGAGGGAAATGAGTATGGGGATCTGGAATCTCCCAAATGGAAAAAGACTCTCGTGCAAAGAGTCACGTGCATGGTTCACGACGCAATGGCGACCTTCTAATGCTTCTTCCCTCAGGGTATGACGTTCTTGGAGGAGGAAATAATCTTGACACGTGATGTTACCCATGTTTCATTGTTGGGTTTGTACCTCGTAACTCTTTGCTGGCGTGATAACGCACAACGCATCACACAAACGATGATGAATGACCATGAACGGAGTTTTACGTCTTCTCAAGCTTTTTGGGCAACGTAAGGCCATTGACCACGAAAACACTAGAAGCTGGTTCGAATAAGAGCAAAGCTGGATTTCCTTATTTGATGGCCTCTTACTAATCGCGTAGGGAGACGCGACTGGTCTACCCTCACCACACTTACCCATAACCCACAGGGAGATAAACATCATTCATATCCATGCTTCCACGAGTGTACGCGTCCGTCAGTCCCCAAGGATCATGGGTTTGTGCCGCTAGACGCCAGTTCCGCCCTGTTAACAGCGTCTGCTGTGACTCTGCTGTGAGGCCGATGCGGGAGTGGCCCTCCAAACCACAGCGTCCACATCTGAAGGAGGACGTTGGTCTGACTGCCCAGAGCTGGGTCTCCCTCCGGAGGCGCTTGTCATTTGCTGCTCCATTAGCTCTGTCTCAAAGTGTGAGAGGCCTCTTTGCACCATTTGTCTCCAGGGACCTCCTTCTACAGCAGCCACCTCCTCGGTGTCCACGCCGATCCCCAGAGCCGTGAGCTCGCGCCTGCATACGCCTCTCAACATGTGGCGCAGCTGGATTCGAGCGGTTGGCCTCCCTCCCTATGTAAGTTCACCACAGAGGATATCTTTGGGCATTCGCTCGCGTTTCATACGGGAGACATGGCCGGCCCAATCAGCGCAGTCACAGCAGCTGCTCTCGCGACACCTCCATTATCAGCTGGAATGCTGTGGTCTTCGTTCGTTAGAACCCTCAGGTTGATTTATCGTATCGTGTTTCATGGGTTTTGAATCTGCTTCCATTAATATGTTTACATCCTCGTGCCATTTCAAAGGCTAGTGTCATGTCTACGTAACCACACACTCACACCGTCGAAGGGGGCATCAAACGCACCTGCAACAGGAGAAGAGAGACATAGAGAGACTTCTAAAAAAAGAGCCAGGCGTATTCTCACACTCCTCTACACTCTAACCTTCCATCAATGACATCTCGGGGGACAACAACCCACACGCACACAAACACGTACACTGAGACGAAGGGCGCGTTTGTTAGGCAAGTGGCTCGCCTCGATGGCTAGTTGAGGGCGAGCGAGACGCTCCTACGGCTATTGAACGAGAAACGTAGGCAACGCATGGTTAGCCCTCAGAGATTCCCTCGAGATTCTAAGCCTAACAAACGCGCCTAAGGGCGTCCTGTCTTGGCGGGAATGGTGAGGGTGGTTCCTGCACATGGCTGAGAGCGTGTGACGGGAACACAGTCCCGGTGAACCCTGCAGCTCCCCCTGTCTTGCCCATCGATCCGCACCAGTCCCTTCCATGTGGTAGGCTGCAGCCGCAACTGTGGGATGACTGTCGTTCATCATTAACCACGTGTGTGCGTGCATGCCCTCGCGTGTGTGCGTGCATGCCCTCGCGTGGATTACACCAACGTGGCGGAAGGAAGGAGTGGGTGAGAGTGAGATGATTGGGCGAGCGTCC
>JAWQFJ010004434.1:32500-37500 GCA_034096865.1 Theodoxus fluviatilis | reverse complement strand
GCTGAAATGCAGATCATGCTTCCGAACATTTCGAAAGTACAACTCAGTGTTCGCTGCCTCTACATTGCCAACGCCATGCAAAATCAGCTGCTGATGCGTCCACAATACCGTTTTCCCACTGCTAACAAAAATCGAGTCGTTTTCCCAGTACAGCCGGAGGTGAGACCTGATGCGATCACCGATATCTGCGCCATGCAACAACCCCTTTCCGGGGATCCAATTACTCCGCCATCGAAAACCAACCTGACCAATGGCGGAGTTCCCCCAGACGTTGAGCGGCCGCCACAAGCCCGGGACAGCAACAACGACTTTGTTCACGAAAGAAGCGATATGTCGAGTTACAAGTCTGATGAAATTTGCTGCATCTGTGGCACGTCAAATCGGAGGAAGAACGTTCGCGCGTGCGCCAAGTGCCTCCGCCCCGCCCACTTGTCCTGTGCCAGGTTGTCAAAGGTGGCCTCTGAGAGAATCCTGGCCTGGAACTGCCCTGACTGCATCCAGATTGATAGTACACCTTACCGTAATGCAGAGGACACCATACCGACATTGGACGCAGTAGGCAAAGTCTACATCATGCGGAGAAGTGGTCGTATCCCACTCAAGATCCCCAAATCCTGCCGAATTGGAGCCGCCTCTGCCCTGTCCGACGCGATTGACCGGGCTCTCGACACCAATGCCGCAGACGATTGGCTCCACCTGTGTTGCTTTGCCCCACTGGCTCTTAGGCTTCAGCTAGACCCTCAAAGCGAGAGCAGATCGACGGTCGCCCAACTGAGGAAAAACATCTCCGCCTATTCCACCCGTACCCCTCTTTTGTCCGTCTCGACCATCTCCCAGCCACAGCCTGCTGCAAGTGAGAGCCATGAAGCATCTGTAAAGAAACTCCGAGCTAGAGTCAACAATAAGTTGAAGGAAGGCGATGTCGCAGCCGCAGTCAGAATCGTCGCATCCAATGATTCTGCCCTCGCTGTGACACCCGAGGTTTTAGCTTCGCTCCGCCTCAAACACCCTGCCGCCCCTTATGACTTAACACCACCAGTCCCAACAACTGGAGTTACTGCTCTACATGCGACGGAGGAAGACGTTATGGCTGCCCTTCGTTCGTTCGCCGGAAGTAGCAGTGGTGGCGTCGATGGTCTCCGCCCTGGCCACATCAAGGACCTCGTCTCGCGATCCACGGCCGAAGCTGGGGCAAGTCTCCGTCGTTCTATCACCAACCTGGTGAATCGTATCCTTGCCGCCGACATCCCGGATGTCGCCAGACAACTTCTCTTCGCTGCCAACCTGACCCCCCTCAAAAAGAAGGATGGTGGGATACGGCCCATCGCTGTGGGCAATACCTTCCGCCGGTTAGCCGCTAAGGTGGTGTGCCGACCGATAGTGCGCCGTCTCAGTGCTGAGTTCAAGCCGGTCCAACTGGGTGTCGGGGTGAGGGGCGGATGCGAGGGTGCGGCTCATGCAGTCCGCAGGTTCGTGGAGCGGCGCGGGGACGCCGGCCCGGCAGTCATCGTGAAGCTCGACATGAGAAACGCATTCAACAGCGTCCGCAGAGACCGACTTCTCGAAGCCTGCTTAAAACGGGCACCGGAAGCCTACCCACTTGTGCACCTGGCCTATCATCGCTCCTCTACCGTTCTTGCCGACGGCAAGGAGATCGAGTCGGCTACCGGCGTTCAACAGGGAGACCCCTTGGGACCTATGCTGTTCGCCGCCACAGTCGACGAAGTCGCCCGTGGTCTCACGTCCGACCTGAATGTGTGGTACCTGGACGACGCCACGATTGGTGGAAACCCTGCCTCCGTCCTGCACGATGTCGAAACCGCCGTTCGCAGACTGAGCTCCCTCGGCCTGGAGGTCAACCCGGATAAGTCGGAAATCGTCAACGTTGGTTTCCCCGCTGAGCAATTCGCCGCCCACTTGGCCAATTTTAGACCTGTCCTGCCTGGTGTCCGAGTGACGGAGCTGGACCATCTGGAACTGCTGGGCTCACCAATTAGTGCGATCGCGACGTCGGCTACAATAGTAAAAAAGACAGATGATCTGCGCTCCATGACGACCCGTCTCGAATACCTCGATTCGCATCCTGCTCTGTTCCTCCTCAGGAATTGCTTCGCGGCGCCGAAACTCCTTTATACACTCCGAAGCTGCCGAGCATACACCGCCGAGGCAGAGCTCCTCGAGTTTGACAGTGTCCTGAAAAAGGCCGCCGAACGCCTCCTCAACATCGCTTTCGACGACACGGGCTGGCGACAGGCGACGCTACCACTGGCTGAGGGTGGCGTAGGCCTTAGGACCGCCAGCGACTTGGCACTCCCTGCTTTCCTGGCCTCTGTCTACTCTAGCGAACGGCTCGTCAAAGCCATCCTTGGCCAAAACACGGACGGCGATTCATCTCCAGTGGACGCAGAGGACGCTCTCGGCCGTTGGAGACAGAAGGGGCTCCCATATGCCGATATCCCGGAATCCCAGCACAGTTGGGATCGCACTGCCAGTCGAGCTGTCGCGAACGAGCTCAGACCCCGTCTTAACCAGCATCGTTTGGTTTGTCTGGGCTCGGCCGCACAACCGAACAGCGGATGCTGGTTACACGCCATTCCCGCCACTTCGCTCGGCACCCTCCTAGACGACGAGACGCTCAGGATTGCTGTCTCTCTCCGCCTGCCGTAGTTTGATGTTTACTTAGCCCGCTGAACGCTGCCAAGACTGATCTAATGCGATCGCCGTAGTTTGACTGTTTCCGAGAGTTACGTCCCTTCGTGATGCGGTCGCTTCTGTGTATCGGTCCGAAAGTTTAGTTGAATTTGTATGGTTTTTGGCGACCCATGTGTCTCAAAATTGAGTAGAAGTATTTTGAGCGTATTAGGATATCGAAACATCGCATCAGTTTCAATGTTGTTTTCTGGCCAAACATGGCCATACTATGATCATTGAATGACCACCTATCAGATCTAAACTCGTTGTCTTCATTTGCCTGTCGGATAAGTCTTGGCAGTTTAAACACTAGAGCAGTCATCAGTTTATTGTCAATTTGAGAGACTCACTGGCTCATAAAATAGGTAGCTAGAGCATAATCGCTCCAAGCATTGATTTCGCCTGCCAGCCAACCAAAACAAGGGACGCAACTCTAAATCTCGTCTTGCTTAAAATCGCGGAGTGACGCTTCTTTATGTCTATGTAACGTATGTTCTTTGGACGAAGCAAACATCAAACTACGGCGATTTGACGCAAGTACGAGTTGCATATTTGGTGGTATTGCGGTATATTTGTGGGTATTGCGGGGTATTGCGGGGTATTGCGGTCAATAGTAGTACCGTCAAAGATGTATGTTGAATGCATCAATAGTTCTCTCGAGAGGTTGCGGGTTCGAACCCGATCTTTTTTTGTTGTTGTGCCAAAACCTGGAGGTTCAGCGCCAGCGGTTTTTATTAGTCTGTCTGTGTGTGTGTGTGTCTGTCTGTCCCGTCTCCACGGCCTATATCTCAAAAACTACTGGACGGATTTCCTTGAGATTTTGCACACTGACTGGAAGTTAGGTCCGATTCAATATTATCAAATTTTCAGAATCGAGGTTTGAAAAGAAAGTGACTTTTTTACATTTTGGTGTTTCAATGAAAACAATTCAACAGACTCCATTTTGCAAAATCTGTGACGTCATCATTTGACGTCGAATAAACGTGACGTCATTTGCGAGGAGATTTTTGAAGCAGGGTGAATAGAATAGAATAGAATAGAATTCGTGACGTCATTTGCGAGGACAGAGAATGATTTAGATAGATATGTCCTCAGATGTCTTAGGCCGCAAGGCCTTTATCTGATCTTTTGATCAGTACTTATGGCTACTCTCACTCTCTCTCTCTGTCTCTCTCTGTCTCTCTCTCTCTGTCTCTCTCTCTCTCTCTCTCTCTCTCTCTCTCTCTCTCTCTCTCTCTCTCTCTCTCTCCCACCCACCCTCTTACTCTCATTCTCTCTTCCCTTCCTCCCCTTTTCCCAGCTCCCCTCCCCCCCCCCTCTCTCTCACTCTCTCTCTGTCTCTCTCTCTCTGTCTCTCTCTCTGTCTCTCTCTGTCTCTCTCTCTGTCTCTCTCTGTCTCTCTCTGTCTCTGTCTCTCTCTCTGTCTCTCTCTCTCTCTGTCTCTGTCTCTCTCTGTCTCTCTCTCTCTCTCTCTCTCTCTCTCTCTCTCTCTCTCTCTCTCTCTCTTACCACATTTGAATATTTTGCCTCAAGGGCTGAATGTAAGTAAGAAAGGCAATACAGTAGTCGCCGCTTATAAAACACGCGGTTAATAAAAACAGCCGTTTTTTAAATACAGTTGGTAAGGTCCGGATGTACTCGTTACTGATGGACATGTTCAACAAGCAAACGGTTAATAAAAACGCCGCTTATTAAAAACACTTTTGTTCGGTCCCAATGTGTTTTTAATAAGCGGCGAGTACTGTACTGCCTAATTCACTACCCTTGTCTCTAAACTCAGACGATTCCAACTGCCTGTTCCGCTTTGACGTAATCTCATGACGTCATCTACGATCTAAGAGAATCGAAGAGACGACAAAGAAAGCAGTATATATAGCAAAGCGCAACCTAGGATCCTCTGACGAGCGTACCTTATCTAACCGATCAAGATAACACGGGGATAGGGGATAAATCGAGTGTTAAAAAGATAAATCGCCGTTGTGAATACGGGCCCAGCGAACTAACTGAATGTCGACACAATCACGCGGCACTGTTGTACATTTGCAGTCAACGTAAGATCTCGTACGACGATTTGATTCAAGGCCTAGTGCTAATTGTTTTGATGGTCTGGTCTCAGTGTCACAAAAATATGATGATTTAATCAATCCCTGACCCGGAAATGTTGGGGACAACGACCATTTCAGCGTAATGACATCGAGTCAAACCGAGTTATCTTTCCTACTTCAGCAAAACGCTTCGATATATGTTGAACCTCTACCAGCAGGCGCCAAAATGCGATACTACGAAAAGAATATTGACGTTGATGGGTT
>JAWQFJ010004434.1:0-30000 GCA_034096865.1 Theodoxus fluviatilis | reverse complement strand
GTCGGCGACTAGAGTCACAACTACGTTTTTCAATCAGCAGTGCCTACACGCGACCGCGTTCGCTTAGCCGATAGCGGTTTCAAAGGGCGCGTTTGTTGGGCCCAAAATCTCGCGATTCTCCCTGAATGGCTAGTCGAGGGCAAGTGAGACGCTCCTACAGCTAGAAAAACGGTCAATCAACTTGCAAGGCGGAAGAACATGGCTGCGTCCTGGCGCCAGAGTCGGTGAAGAAGTTGCCGATAGACGAAATAACTGACGATTCAGATATCACATCAGTTTTTCGCTTCATAGAACACACCATGGTGTCATTTTGAATGGTACGGGAACTTTTTCAACGAAAAAAACCAACCCGGGTTCAACTGTAGACAATTTTGTCAAAAATGTTAGGCCTCGATTCATTTCGATCAATTCAAGGAACATCATTCATAGAGCGCACGTATACGGTGTTGCGTGTTTGCAAGCGATTAAAACGTTTTCGGCAGTGTATGTCGAGAAATAACCTATACACCAACTCCTCAAGATATACAAATGAACACTCGAACACCGAATACTTCTGTGTACGTACACTTTTCTATTCTCGGACCCTGAGAAGCACATTACTGGCACTGTTATCTCCAAACACCAGCCTAACTCACACTCTCTCTGCCATTTTGGCTCATCCGGGTCACTGCAGCGGGAAGCATCGAGGGAGCTCCAGACCTCCCTCGGCCTCCCGCCTTCACGGTGAGTGCGTCCTTAAGAGCGAGGAACGTAGGCAACGCCTAGCCCTCGCGATTCTCTCGAGATTTTGGGCCAAACAAACGCGCCTAAATTCCGCGCCGTTTGCCGAGAGAGGACGGCAATCGCTAGTCACGGCCAAATCATATCACGCTAACTGCGCGGATCGGATTCGTCATTCTCGCCACGAGAGGCAGACGAAACTGTTTATTCAGTCTAGATCTAAAGACATTTATCAGAGTTCAATAGAGCTTTACATCATACATAAAATCACGCACTGATCAGAATGAATACTTGCTACTATCAATGACTGACAGCTCACGAGTTCATGTGCGCGATCCACGAGGCAGCGCATCTCTACCGCTAAAAGTGAATGCGGTCGTGGACAGGCACTGCTGACTGAAGAACTCAGCTGCGACTCCAGTCCTTTCATTTACATTTCGATTGTGCACGCCCCACAGCTATGGCATCGGACACTTCATTCGATCAGCGGGTTTGGTTACAAATCGTTTTCAGGACCGCGTACAAATGATAAAAGTAAAACTTATACATTATAAATATTTTCGGTAATTTTAAGTTGTCATCAAACTATCTAAATGGTTGCTACTATTTTTAGATTAACCCCCAGTGAACCCGTCTCCTGCCATTGATTGATTGATTGATTACGACCTATTCGCTTGCCACTATCCCCGAACACAACATGGCGTAAGTCCACTTCAACTTCATTCACTTCGGTTAACTCACGGATCTATATCTAAATGGATGCACGTCTTGAGGTCACGGACTCTTTCAGCCAATTAGAGAGTTCTGCCAGAGGTCAAATCTCAACTGACTGTCTAGCTCACTTCCGGCAAGTCTTTGCAGCAATGGATTCCACTGTCGATCAGATTGTCACGCAGCTTATTGTGAGTAAAATTAAATTTATTTTAAAGGTTTCCATTGAGTTACAGCTGTGATTAGATGTCTTTGTGTCTCTATCAAGTTTTTCATTAAGTAGGATGTCACAAGTGTGTGTCATTTTTAGGGCGCCGGAGTATAGCGCGTCGCTAATGTGTTTCATTGTCTCGTGCTGTCCGTGTTGTTTTTTCTCGTATCAGCCTTGGCGACAGGGAGATAGGAAAGTAATTTATAGAACTGGTTGTGTGCGCATATGGTTTAGGCATTCCACAGTTTATCTTTTGAAAAGAGACAGAATTAGGCCAAATAGTGCAGTGACGTCAAAGAGATTTTTGGATTGACGTCAAGGAGATTTTGGAGCGACGTCAGAGTTGCTGAAGGAGAGATTCGATACGGTTGTCGAATTGTTGAGCTCTCTCGTTTGTAGGCCTTTTGAAAGCGTTTATAGCTTAAAGGTGGTAGTGTCTTTGGTGTCAGTGTAAGACTAGGTCCTGACGCCAGAGAAGGTTGTCTCAACTACATGGGAATTGGAGTTGCGACGGTCGTCCCTTTCTCTTTGGAACTTCGCTTTTGGGACAGTAAACATTAAGAAGTCGGAAGTAAGTTGAACTGTTATGTTATCCGAACGTGCAAGTCTGGTCTCTGCTTTAGATAAAAATGGAGCCACGTTGTGAAACGTGCTAAACCGTTATGTTGCATGTAGTTGTGTTTGTGTGAAGTGATGCTTCGATGATGGTTTATCTTATGATGCATTGTTTAGTGGATAATTTAGGAGTAGTGATTTGTTTGTGGTACTACTCCTGGGTTTCCAATGCAAAGCTATGTGTGGTGATGCTTTGATGATGTTTTATCATATGATGTATTGTGTAAAAGATAATTTGGTGGTGGTTATTTGTTGTACCACCCAAGGGGTTTCAATGTAAAACCACAATAAGTTGGACGAAAGTGATAGTGAAATTGTAAAGGGTTGGGGGCGGGCAGTATCAAACGGGGAATGGAAGTATTGTCCGCCATGCTTCCATCTGAACATTTGTCGCCAGGTTTCAAGGTTCGAGACGGAAGTTTCAAGGTTCAAGGTTCGAGACGGAAGTTTCAAGGTTCAAGGCTCGAGATTCCAGGCTCGAGATTCAAGGCTTGAGATTCAAGGCTCGAGATTCAAGGTTCGAGATTCAACGGTTGCAAGATCCCAGTTTCTACGTCCCGTCTGTCCACGGGTTCTACGTTTTCAAGAGTCAACGTTGTCAAGATGCAGCGTCTACAGGTCATGTACCCTGGGTATATTGATCCCCCCTTTCCCTCCCCCAACCTTTAGTTGTGCGAGATTGAACATTTTCCACGTGGGACTTTCTGGGACGGGGTTGGGTGGAAGTGGGAGGTATTCGAGCTAGGCTTTGGCGTCCAGGACTAACACTCACACTTCGCGTGTGAGAGATCCATGGTTCAACCCCTAGCACTACCAGGGGGGTGGCGTTTTATATTCATTGTTATTTAATATGAATTGTCTGTTGTGGTGTCGTTGTTTTTCGTCTTGTCTGTCTGATTAAATGTCATTATTTTGAATAACCAATACTGTGTGCAGTGATTTTCTTTAGTTGTTAGTTCCCCCTTTTGCATTCATTTTTTTTCTCTCATTTATTGCCACGTGCTAAATTTTCTTTTGCTGTGTGACAAAGATCTCAGTCTGTCTATGCCCAGACCACACACACAGCAGTTAGGTTACACAGCACAGTGACAAAGGAAACCCTGCCACATCATTTTAACCGATTTGTTGTGGTTGTTTTATGGACGCTACACACGTGTAGTGCCTAGTGCCGTAGTGGCACAGGTCTCGGGAGTGAACAAGAAAGGGGAATGTTAATTTTAAAGTTAAACACGTTTTATTAATGTATTGATTGTACTAGTGTTCTTCTTTGTCATTTACGTCTCTCATGTGTGTTACATTTAAGGGGAGCACGGCTGCCTAGGAGTCGAATTTCGCTCGAGAGAGTCACGGAAATGCCCATATCAGTCCTCGGACGAGCTCGTCGTGACGTCAGCCTAACAGCTGTTATAATGCAGCAATCTGATTGGCTGCCAATTTCTCGCGGACTCGTTATGAGCAAGCCAAAGTTGGCCGAGGCAATTCCGACTTCACTCGTGCGAGATGCAAATTGAATGCGCCTCGCTCACGCCTGGTCGCGGTAGTTTCATAAATGACAGACCTCGGCATTTCGCAGAAGTTGTACTGCAGCTTTCAATTGCACAATTATTGCCAATGCTTGGCCATTTTCTTTTCGCAACTGAGTTTTCTGACATCGAATATCGTAGGTTGAACTTTGTTTACATCTGCGAAGGCACTCGATCGTGCGAGATGCAAATTGAATATGCCTCGCTCACGCCTGGTCGCGGCAGTTTCATTTATGACAGACCTCGGCATTTTGCAGAAGTTGTACTGCAGCTTTCAATTGTACAAGTATTGCCAACGCTTGGCCATTTTCTTTTCGCAACTGAGTTCTCCGCTATCGAATATCCTAGGTTGAACCGGAAGTGCTCTAGACAGTCAATTGCCGATTGGCCTTGAGAGGAACTAAGATGACCTTGACCTCAATATGTGCATCCAGTGGTTATAGATCCGTGGATTAACTGAAGACCACCTCAAGCTACATCGATTAGAGTTACCTCCCCTAGCGTACTCTCTTGTCACCTGCGTCTTTGTCATCATCACCGTCGTCGCTGTTGTTATTTATCAAGTTACCGGTATCTATTCATTATTGATGGTGATGATGTCGACGACAACGACGACAATGATGATGTTTGATTGATGATGACTGATTGACGGCTGATAATGATGATGGATGATGATGATACTAGTAATAATAATGATATTCATCCCATTGTAATGAAATTCTTTTAAAGTAATTTCATTCCTATAGCCACTGTGCCGCGCTTTGTGACTGATTAAACTCCTCGGTAGGATAAATGGATGGAGTTTTACGGCCTATCGGCCTTTGAAGGCTACGTAAGGCCATTCTCTGCGGTTACTTAATAAAGCAAGAGTAAGAACAGTCAAGTTACGATGTCTGTTGCTATTTATTCGCCTCTTACGAATCGCGAAGTGATAAGCGGTGGGTCCATTTTTGTAACTCCCAATCCACAGGGGTCGGTAGGAGAGGCAATGTGGATGAAGCCTTTTGCCCAAGGATGCAACTCCGGGATACGTGCTGTTTCGAACACCGCACCCACCAGCTGCAAGCGACTGCAAGTCGACCGTTCACATTACTCAGCCACAGGGTCCCAAGCAGAGCCTCGAAGGGATATAGCTACGAGCACTCAACTCTGCCAACTCGACGAGAGGAGCCTATGAAACACATTTCCATCAGATTCCGAAATGCGAAAAACATTTATTTTGAAGAGCTGCACTTTTGTTTCCCGAGGCGAGTTTGGCCACGATGACACTCGGCAATCACTGAACATCCCACCGTGACAAATCGTCTCAGGAAATTTGACGTAACCCAGTCCGTCGTTGCGGCGTGACGCAGACTAACAAGCAGGTTTTATTCGGTGACACCGACATGGTGAATTTTTTTTAAGAGTCGGAATCTTTATCCCTCCAGGTTTACTGGAGGTCCTACAGACTTTATCTGTCTGCCTGTGTGTCTGTGTGTCTGTCCCGACTTAACGGCTGATTTATCAAAAACTACTAGACGGATTTCCTTGACATTTTGCACACTCACTGGAAGTTAGGTCCGATTGAATGTATCATATTTTCAGAATCGAGGCTTGAAGAGAAAGTGGTTTTTTAAGGTCGTAAACTCGAAAGCGCCTCCCCAAATACTCCATTGATGGAATGGCGAAATTGCGAAATTTTATGTCATCAATACCGTGACGTAATTTATTGTGTATCTCTGCCTGTGAGGCCCGACTTAACGGCTGATTTCTCAAAAACTACTGGACGGATTTCCTTGGCATTTTGCACACCTACTGGAAGGTAGGTCCGATTGAATGTGTCACATTTTCAGAATCGAGGCTTGAAAAGAAAGTGATTTATTTAGGTCGTAAACTCGAAACCCCCCTCCCCCTCAAAATCGATTGATGGAATGGCGAAATCTCCCTCCACGGCCACGCCCCTTTCTCGCTGAATCTCACGTGGCAACACATGCAGGCGGCAAAATGGCTTCCACGCAAACGCAGACTGACTCATTGCATTGTATTCCGGACAGCATTTGTGTCTCATTTTTGCCAGACAGTGAGAAGATTTCTCAGACTGTGATAGACAGGGGACAAGGAAGTATTTTGGGTCCGGTTCTTTTTACAGTTTTCATAAACGACTTACCAGAAGGGAAACAGTCATCGTGCAAAGTTTTTGCCGACGACATGAAGATTTATGATAAATCAAGAAATTGTAGACGGGTGCAGGGCGATTTGAAACGGTTGGAGAGGTGGTCGGATGTATGGAATCTATATTTTAATGTAGAAAAGTGTAAGGTAAATGCACCTTGGAAAAAATAATCTATGCGTTAAATACACCATAAAAATGGGAAAAGATGACTTAAATCTTACTGTAATGTATGCAACGAGGAGAGAGACATGGGAGTCACTTTTGACCCTAAATTGTCATTCGACCCACATATTCAAGCTTCTATAAACAAGGCCAATCAGATGATTGGAGTTATCAAAAGAATCTTTATATATTTAAACAAAGACATTTTCATTCAGCTATACAAAGCTATAGTTCGTCCAAGAGTTGAGTATGGTAACAGTATATGGTACCCACATTTTAAAAGACAGTCAGAGGCTGTCGAGCGAGTCCAGCGCCGGGCTACCAAGTTCAGTTGTTGAGTGAATGTCGGGAGATGTCTTACAGCGAGCGCTTAGAGTATTTGAATCTGCACTCATTGAAGGGAAGAAGGATTCGTGGTGACCTAATAGAGGCTTACAAATTGTACAATGATCTCGTGGACGTGGAGTGGAGCGATTTCTTTAAGTCACCAGGTTGTGCCAGTACGAGAAATGCAGACGGAAAAGTATTTGTTCAACGTAGTAATACTAAACTAAGAAAGTATTGTTTTAGTAATCGTGTTGCTAACCTGTGGAATAACATTCCGTTTCGGCTCAAGACTGCACCGACTACTAACGTTTTCAAAAACCAACTGGACAAGGACCCTATATTTATTTTTATTTTTTAATATTATTATTATTATTATTATTATTATTATTATTATTATTATTATTATTATTATTATTATTATTATTATTATTATTATTATTATTATTATTATTATTATTATTATTATTATTATTATTATTATTATTATTATTGTTATTGTTATCGTTGTTGTTGTTGTTGTCGTCGTTGTTGTTGTTGGTGTTGTTGTTGTTGTTGGTGTTGTTGTTGTTGTTGTTGTTGTTGGTGTCGTTGTCGTTGTTGTTGTTGTTGGTGTTGTTGTTGGTGTTGTTGTTGGTGTTGTTGGTGTTGTTGTTGGTGTTGTTGTTGGTGTCGTTGTCGTTGTTGTTGTTGTTGGTGGTGGTGGTGTTGTTGTTGGTGTTGTTGTTGGTGGTGGTGGTGTTGTTGTTGTTGTTGTTGTTGTTATTATTATTATTGCGCGTGAATGAGTACGAATGCTGCAATGCACATGTCTGAGGTGAACATCTATAACACCTCCTCCTCTGTGTGACTGTGTGAGTGTTAATTCAGCGTCTATGACATGCCAAAGCAAAACAAAACATGTCATAATAGGAGCTTCCTGAACCTATCCATCATGTTTAAAATATATGGTCGATTGTTTCCTGGGCCGATAGCTTGCAAGTAGGTTTACGGAAAAGAACATAATAAATGCTTTACAAACACTCCGTCATATCAATTCTCTAATGCTCAGCTGGTAGGGCGTTGGACTCTTGGTCATGCATGACCAGGTTCGATTCTGCGCTTAAACTTTTTTTCCTTCTCTTTTTTCGAGAGGTTGTGGGTTCGAACCCGACCTGGTTTTTTGTGTTTGTGTGTGTGTGTTTTTTTTCCCCCCTCTTTTCTCGAGAGGTTGCGGGTTCGAACTCGATCTTTTTTCTTTTCTTTTTTTAATATGCCAAAACCTGGAGGTTCAGCGCCAGCTTTTTTATTCCAGAAAACAGCAAATTTACATTGCATACTTCAGTGTCATTGCAAAAATCGATGAAACACACAGCAAATGAGTATGCAGTGTTAAAGTCTTTTTTTCATACTCGGGCGTCAATGTCTAGAATGGGGCCAGCAGTTCTCTATGGCAGGTGTGGATAACATTGAGAATATATCTATGAAAAGCTAAGTCTACATCTATTATCCTGCAACCCCAACTTGAGAGGGAGGAGCATGACCACACCACTGATGGCAAACCCACGGGAAACACATCCGCCAGGGTCAGAGACAAGGGAAACGCCTCGGCTTTGGGTCACGGGTAGCCTCACGCTTGGCCGACGACGTGATCGCGAACGCGTTGCCCCTCGCGAATGCCAGCGAGATTCTCTGAAACAGGAGGCTTGTTCAGAAGTACTCAGCGCTGCATGAGCGCTTCATGTTGGCAATTGAGCGCTTCATGCCACTCCTGAACGCCCCAAATTTTGTGCAGCGCTTCACTTGTTAAAGGGGAGGTAAATCTTCTGCGCCCCATGTTGTGTTGATAGACGCGAAGAAAGTGTTTTCTTCGCCACAGACATCGTTTATGCACGTTTAAATGTATTCTGCATGAATAAAGTCCACTACGGTGTCATCCTTACTTGCCATTACTCGCGCATACAGGGCGCTTGGGGCAAATAAAGCCCATTCCAGCCCCAAAATGATGTTTATGAGGGGTATTTAACGCATCGACGGCCAGTGCGGGATCGAAGACGCCATTTTGAAATGATGCGAAATCATCCTGCTGCACGTCGGATTGGTGATTCACAGCGCTGCTCAGCGCTGAGTGAATCGCGCCTTAAAATTGCCGTTCAGGAGTGAATCACGTGCAGCGCTGAGTAAGCGCTTTAAAGCACTGCGCCTCCTGAACTCCCCTAGGAACTGTGTCTGCCGGGGGTCGGCTCTCTATTGCAGAGGGCCGCTATTGCGGGGGGCCGCTATTGCGGGATTTATTTTTGACAAAAATTCTTAAAGCCATTTTGATTCTTTTGTCCTAAAACGCCTACAAAACCATAACATTTTTGTTACTTTATATGGAAAAAACTTAGAAATTTTTTTCGGTTTATTTTTCAAAAAATTTTCCCCAAAATTTCTTGATCGGGTTTTACCGATAGCGCTCAGCCTAGGCCGCACCCGCCACACTGCCTGACTGACTTAGCCTGTCCGGGGAGTTTCACCTAAACCCGGACGCGTTACTTTTTGTCACGTTTGTGTCCAACATCAGTGTCGGACCCTGGAGTTAGGGCGTAGGGACCACCCATTGAGTCAAACATGGGATGGAGTAAGAATATAAAGCTTCACCCGTTAGTAACAAAACTTTTATGGTTTTTTTAGGCGTTTTAGGTCACATGATTCAAAATGGCCTTAAGAACTTTTGACCCAAAAAATCCCCAATAGCGGCCCCCCGCAATAGAAAAAGTTTTTTTTAAGTAACAAACATCTAATGGTTTTTTTTGGCATTTTAGGACAAAAGAATCAAAATGGCCTCAAGAACTTGTGACCCAAAAAAATTCCCGCAATAGCGGCCCTCCGCAATAGCAGCCTCTCCCCGTCTGGCGTGAGTCATCTGTCGACAGTGCAATCCGCTGGTCGATCTCTCGGATAAGTTCCGTTGCTGCTGGTCCGACCACTCCACGTGGTGAAATTGCCTCATGAATCGATTTTACTTCCTAATGCTGCCTGCGGCAGTCATGAATACAAAGCGTAATGCAGTGCCTCTTTTGAAGCTTCCTACATGGTTGTTTCATTGATTCGCATTGGACGTATGTCAAAAGAAGAACTCACCGGAAGAACAGTCAGATAACAAAGCTTGGTTCTGCATTTGTTGTAAAGAAACTCTTCAGTTCGGGTAGGCTATGCCTAGTTTTGCTCGTAGCGTTTATCGTGTTTACCTTCATTGCTGTCCTCGCTGTAAAAAGAACAGGAAGGACTGAACCTGAAGGACTCGGTGGTCCCCACACGTAGATTCCCGCTGTGTCCGGTGCGAACTGCATTGTCTGTAATGACAAACAGGAGACTTCGTCACGTATTCACGGGACGTATTAATGTGGAAACAGTCCGCCCCATTCCCCACTTCCTCCTCCTCTTCCGCTGGAGGCCCTTCCCTTGTAGCGATGATAAGTTTCCCGACACTCACTGGGGAAGAATGTCTCCCACCGATGGCAATGCACGCAGAAAACACTTCCTGCTGTTTATTTTCTAAAGTTGGTGGGAAAGGAAGGGACGCTGTCAAGCAGACAATGAAAGATTCAGAGGGAACAGGCAGTGCTTAGTCAAGTCAAGAGAATGGCTACGGAAGGTGCGTTGAATCAAGGCTTCGCTGTAACCCAGTGCATGTCAGATTGAAGTAGAGTAAATTCTTGGTCTAAAAATCCCTCTGTCTTTTGTCAAAAAGTGATGGGCTCCATTAATATTTCATATCCATAATAATTGCCGAATTTGTCAGATATTACGTCACTCAGATAGCATGAAAACGTTTTTAAAATGTTTTATTTTGGTTTGAATGGTTTGATTTACATTTACGGTTCACAATGAAACATTAAAAAACGTTTTAGAAAATAATGTTAACGCAAAACTGTTTGAATGCGAACTTCTGTCAACCATTGATTAATTAAGTTGCCTATAACCTGTCCCAATTGGCACGTGTAATGCAAACCTGCAATTAGGTAAGAATTTAAAACTTTATAAACTTTTCTAAAATCAAATAAAAATCATAAGGCGCCCATGTATCCTGCTACCCTTTCTCGAGTTATAAACTTACAGAAGTAAAATTTTGATTTTCATTTTTAGAATTAGAACAAATCAAATTTAGAATTAAAAGTTGCGCATGTGCTGCCCTGAGAGATGTTCAATGCAAATCTGCAATCAGATGTCCTGCAACATGTTTCGTTTTTGAGTTATTTATTTACATGTGTAAAATTAAAATTTTAATTCAATGATTTAAACGTTATTAGAAATTTGATGAAGCTCTGTTTGTATGTATCCTTCAGGAACAAAAGTCCAAATGTGTGGTCAGATCTTCTCTAAGTTTTACCATTGCAGAGCTATTACCATGCGATTTTCAATATTTGAATTTAAATCAAATCATGAAATTTGAATTAAATGCAATGACAGACTTTTTAAGCATACTCGAGTAACTGCATATAATTCTAAATCTGCAGTAAGATTTTCTGTGGCCCTTTAGCTCAGACAAAAAAAATTTGAAAAAATTAATTTCAAATTTAAGGTTGCCCCATGATATGCCCCTAGTTGGTTAGCATGTAACTTTGTTGAAAATATATTTGAAAGTCCTCAGGCTCGTGAACTATCCACTAGCTCGGCAGGCGATAGAAAATTTCTCTCTTTCAGCAGGCCTGCTTGTAGAACTTGAAGACACTCATGCAAGCTGCCAGGTCAAAATCTAGGTCGCGCCTACATGACGTGTAGGGTCAGAAACTCAAAACCACACTCTGTTGATAACCGCCAACTCCGCATCCCTGCCTGCTGCCCCATCCATCCTATTCCCTCTCCAAGCTGCTGGAACGCCTCGATCAGCTGCCTTTGTGAACTCAATATACAGTTTTTCAGCTGACTCCAAATTTATCAGGTGAAGTGGCTCTTAATTATATGTGTTTTCTAATTATTCAGTATCTACTCATAAGCCCAGTCATGACTTCCTCCAAAGATTACAACAAAAGGTCCATGAAATAAAGGTTCCTGGGTTATATATCGTCTCTTGAGTTCAAATGATTTATTTTCCCAGGCCAGTAACATGATACAAATACAATTTTGGCTGAGTTATAGCACCTCCCCAAAAGGTTTTCTTTGCTATTTTTCCCTTGATTTCTGACTGGCTCTAAATGGGTTGCCCGGCTCTTTTTCATCAATTTGACCAAAATGTTTATGGTCGAGGGAGAGTTAACTTCTCCATTTTGACAATAGAACATTAATTTATGGTGAAAAGTAAGCCCTTTTACCAAAAATTATTTTAAAATCAGTGTGATAAATCATCACAACATCATATAGATAGGTATTTCTTAATGAAAAGCTGAGAAAATTGAATTAGTGAACACTGTGACACTTCCTGCAGCAATCTATTAGTATGTGAGGGTCATCCCTAACTGTGGGACTATAATTATGTGTTTTACATTTAATGTTACTTCCAAGTATATAGGGTTCAGTTTCTATAATTCTACATTCTAACAGTGTGTACTTAATCTGATTCCATAGCCTAACCTATTCACACTGTGACGAGTGGAGATATTTTTTATGTTAATTAAGACAGTACATAGGAGAATATGTGAGAGCCAGCCAGCCTCAAATAACGGTAGTTATGATAGAGTCAGCCATGCCTTATGAGAGAGAGAGAATCTCTCTTTTTCCCGCAATAGTGGATAGATTCCGTCATCTGGCGGACGACGTCATTTTGAAGGAGAATGCGACGTCATCAGGAGTGGAGCGGAGAATTGATTCCAACACGGAAGAGACCGGGCGTGCATATTCTGCGGGGACAGAGAGAGAGAGAATCTCAGAGCCCCAGTGATGATTACGTGAAGAGATGAGAGAGAGAGAGAATCTCAGATCCATGAACGGAATGTGTGAGCCCCAGTGATGGTTCTGTCGAGAAGTCGAACGGTTTGTTCTCCAGGGAAGAAAGATGTCCCCATCTGTTTAGTGAACTACCATACATGTGCCCTGTACCTCTACAGTTTTGGACCCAGATGCCGTTATCACTTCTCTGTGGTGGGAGCGTGATCTGCTCATACCACCGTCATCCTCAACGATCCAGATGTGTTTGAAACCAGGCCCACCCCTCGTAAATGGAGAGAACTATTGGATAACGGGCGTCAACGGACAGTACCATCTGGACGTCATGGGTGTTACTGGATCCTAACCAGATAGGTGTCACCTTTCAATTATAGGCTGGCTGGCTGATAATCTTAGATACAATTGATTAGACCATTTTCTTTACACTGATAAATTATAAATTAGTAAAATCCGTTGAATTCAGAAACGTTTCTCCTCATGAATTTGGTATCTGTTGTTTTCAGTCCGTTCTTAACAACAGTGGCATGAACTTTGTTATGGCACCCCATATCCTAACCCCTAGACAACAAGAAGAGCCACAATATTTATAAGAGGACTGAGTGGGGTCATAACAACACACATTCATGCATGACGAGACAAACACACATGCACATGTGGGCATCCAAGCGCAACCAATTTTACTCTCTCTCTCTCTCTCTCTCTCGTTCTCTCTCTGTGTCTCTCTGTCTGTCTGTCTCTCTCTCTCTCTCTCTCTCTCTCTTTCTGTCTGACTCTCTCTCTCTCTCTCGTTCTCACTCTCTCTCTCGGTCTCTCTCTCGTTCTCTCTCTCTCTCTCTCGTTCTCTCTCTCTCTGTGTCTCTCTCTCGTTCTCTCTCTCTCTCTCGTTCTCTCTCTCTCTGTGTCTCTCTCTCGTTCTCTCTCTCTCAGGTTTGGTGTCAACAACCTGAAGAAAAATAGGCACCATTTTACTCCACTGAGCAATGACGCGAATAGCCCCTTTTGTCGAAAAAATGAAGATGAAAACCACGTTTTGGTAAAATGAATACACTATGATGACTTACGAAAAAAATCTTCGGACAACATCTGAATGCAGGAATAAATAGTTTCCTATTGATGTCCACTACAAATATGATAATATTAAGAAGTGTGGCTATGTATATCCAATATGCTAGGAATCGTTGTAAGGAAAACTGCAGTTGATTATGTATCATATGACTCGTCAAGCTGTAATCTCTCAAGCAAAATTGTAATGGGCGGTCGGCCTAAAAACAATAAAAAGTCAAAGTCAAAGTCAACTCTCTCTGTCTCTGTCTCTGTCTCTGTCTCTGTCTCTGTCTCTCTCTCTCTCTGTCTCTCTCTCTCTGTCTCTCTCTCTGTCTCTCTCTCTCTGTCTCTCTCTCTCTGTCTCTCTCTCTCTGTCTCTCTCTCTCTGTGTCTGTCTGTCTGCCTGTCTGTCTGTGTGTCTGTCTGTCTGTCTCTCTGTCTCTCTCTCTCTCACTCTGTCTCTCTCTGCCTATCTCTCTGTGTCTGTCTGTCTGTCTGTCTTTCTGTCTGTCTGTCTGTCTGTCTCTCTCTCTCTCTTTCTCTCTCTCTCTCTCTCTCTTTCTCTCTCTCTCTCTCTCTCTCTCTCTCTCTCTCTCTCGTATACACGTAACTGAACCCATATCTCGCACATTTTGGTCCAGATCTCAATTTTTTAATGTAATCAAATTTAAATTTAAATTTAAAGTCAACCAAGTCCTGCCTTGAAGCACGTTCAATGCAAATGTGCAGTCAGATGTCTTGGTTTTTTACATTCTAGAGTTATAAACTTACACAAGTAAAATATAAGATTTAATGAATTAAAATTTAATTAAATCCAACTTTAAATTTACAGTTGTGCATGCCCTGCCCCTAGGCATGCTCAAATCATACCTGTAATCAGATTTTATGTAGCATTTCTTGTTCTTGAATAATTTCCTTACATATTTAAAATTAAATTTTAATGTAAATGTATTGAATTGAATTAGAAAGTTTATCAATCACTATTTTTGTGCATCCTTGAGGCACACTAAATCAAAACGTGTGTTCAGATCTTCTGTAAGTTTAACCATTGCAGACCTAATTCAGCGCAATTTTCAAAGTTTAAAATCAAATTAAATGCAATGACAGGTGTGTTTATTTTAATCTTTGAGGCACGCCAATTCCAAATTTGCAATCAGATTTTCTTTAGCTCTTTTTTTTTACATTAGATTTAGAAAAATTTTATATTCAAGTCCATTTTAAATTTTAAGTTGCCCATGACATGCCCTGAGGCACGAGCAATACTAATCTGCAATATATTTATCTTGTTCATGATTACTGTGCATAGATTGTTACGATATTGACATTTCTTTCTTGTCAAATTCTGAAGCAATTGTATGTTTATGTCAATAGAGAAATCATTTTTGGGGTCCTGATTAATTACTAATCTAAGCACATCCTCCACAGGTTGCTTTTTGTGCCATTAAATGTTTAAAAATCATTTTTATGTTTTCCAGAAACAGTTTATTAACATGTGCAGAAAACGTTTTCTAAATGTTTCACTCTGCATTTCATTAACGTTTTAGAAATGTTTCTTGTAAACGGAAAAGAGACCAAATTCAAACCACTATAAAACGTATTATAAACGTTTTAGATTGGTTTGATTTTCGTTTGATTTTTGTTTACAAGAAACGTTTCTAAAACACTAATCAAAAGTGCAAGAAAACATTTTGGAAATGTTTTCTGCAAACGTATTTCAAACGTTTCTGGAAAAAATAAAATAACTGTTTTAAAAACGTGTTCTTGCTATCTGGGCTTTATTCCCATGGGAATACACAGGGTGCGAGTGCTGGGAACACCCGTCCTTGGCAGACAACAGCGAGTGCGCAGCAAAACCGTCAGTCTCACGTGAGGCCCTGACGTCATGTCTGGCGTGCAAGTGTCATATCCTAGACCGTACAGTATCCTAAAACGTAGAGCGTGACCTACTTGCATATTATTAACATGACGAAATATGGTTTTCATCGTTTTCTTTCACTTTATATACCCGATCAAATGGTACATTCCTCTAGAAATGTTTGTGTAATCACACGCAGCAAAGACAAACATCTTTGGGTCCGAGATTTCATAAAACGCTCACCGTTACAACCAGCTAATCACAGTTAAGACAACTAGAGTAGGCGGGGGAAAGTCATCTCTGCGGGGCATTGTCCAATCACAAGATTTGGCGGGTGAACACGATATGTTAGTAATATGCAAGTAGGTGACGCTCTACGTTTTAGGATACTCTACGGTCTAGGATATGACACAAGCAACCAGAGGCGGGTGTCCCAGAGCAGTCCTAGAGCATCAAACGCGATCCTTTCGCGTGGCCAGAGGCGCGTTTCGTTTTGAAAGATATTCTTCAACGTAAAAAAGATAAACCTCTTCAGAGATGGCCGCTCACGGCGAGCGCTCGCGAAGCCTGATACTTTTCCCCTGCATGAACCTATCCACGCAGGCGCTCGCGAAGCCTGATACTTTTCCCCTGCATGAACCTGTCCACACAGGCTCTCGCCGTGAGCGCTCATCTCTGAAAGTAAAAAACAAAACCGAAAGGAAACGCGCCGCAGGTCCTGCAAGAGCTACGTTAGGATTGCGTGTGGGAAACCCGCCTCAGTTTTGCGCAGTCCTCCGCACAGCATCACGTGACTTAGGGGGAAGAGAGCTGTCGCTCTAAAGCTGCTCAGTCGTCAGCAACCTCGTAGCAGCGTGCAGCAGCAGCGCCTCTGGTGCCGAGAGCGCAGACGGCCATGTTCCCTCTTGGCCAGACTGCCTCCCGTTCCTCCATGACTGAGCAGGTCTTGTTGCTGTGGATGACCTTGCTCGTGCCAGCCCTAGGTGTGTATTTCGCCTTTTTAATTCTTTGTCAGTGAAGGAGTCTTCTTCGTTTAGTTTTGTTGTTTTCATGCATCAAGAGGGAAGAAAAGTAGGGATGCTTGTTTTCTCCACTTCAGTAATAATAATAATAATAATAATAATAATAATAATAATAATAATAATAATAATAATAATAATAATAATAATAATAATAATAATAATAATAATAATAATAATAATAATAATAATTTATTATACTTATAAAGCGCCTTTCCCGAGGTTCCAAGCGCGTAACATATATACATACATATACAAAAATAAACATACAACACAGTCTATACATTTAGTCATCCAGCCATAGTCAAACACATGCATTCAGATGTACACAGTCAGACTGACAATATACTATACAAATATTTACACAGATGTCAAGATGTACGTGGGGGTAGAGGAGGGGGGGGGGGGGTGCGGCAGGATTCTAACAAATTCACAAGTAATATTGCTGAAAAAGGTAGGTTTTGAGGTTGGATTTGAAGGAAGAGATGGAGGTAGAGTGTCGGATATTGTGAGGGAGAGAATTCCACAGTTGAGGGCCATAGTATGAGAAAGAGCGAAAGCCATGAGTTCTGCGCTTGAAGCGACCTTGGCGGAGGAGTCGAGTGTCAGCAGAAGAGCGGAGTGAGCGAGAAGGGGTGTACAGAGAGACCAGATCAGAGAGATAGGCAGGTGCAGATTCAGAGATGATGTTGTAGCAGAGACATGCAATCTTATACTTGATACGTTCAGAAACAGGCAGCCAGTGGAGATCTTTCATGAGAGGAGTGCAGGGTTGTCGGTGACGCGCTCTAAAAATGAGGCGGGCGGCACAGTGTTGGACTTTCTGCAGAGGTTGGAGAGTAGAGTCAGGGCAGCCTATCAAAAGAGAGTTGCAATAATCTAATCTGGACAGAATGCAGAAAGTGACCAGAGTTTTAGTAGCATCTACTGTGAGAAATTTTCTGATCTGGAAGTAGCAGGTCTGACATACTGCAGCTATGTGTTGTTTCATTGACATGCTAGAGTCCATGATGAAACCGAGGTTTCTGGCACTGGCAGAAAAAGAGATGTCACTAGAACCTATTGTGATAGTGGAAGGAGGAGTTGGGGTTACAGCAGTTGATCCAGAGAAGAGAAGGGCTTCAGTTTTTTCAGCGTTCAACTTTAATTTGTGTGTAGACATCCAGGACTTGATGTCAGAAGAACAGTTTTCAAAGGTGTGTACCAATGCTAGGATTTCTGAAGGCTTGCATGATTGTTGGAGTTGTGTGTCATCTGCAAATAGGTGGTGATTGACTGCGTGTTGTCGTATGACAGTTGATAGAAGAGTAGTGTACAGTACAAAGAGAACTGGCCCAAGCACCGAACCCTGAGGGACGCCAAAAAGCAGAGGAGAAGAAGGAGAAGATATGTTGTTGACAGACACATACTGTGTACGGTCATGGAGGTAAGACTGGAACCACTGAAGAGCTGTGGAGCGAATGCCGAAGACAGTTTCAAGACGAGACAGAAGAACACAGTGATCAATGGTATCGAAAGCGGCCGAGTTATCCAGGAGAAGCAGAACAGAGAGTTTATCATCAATCAGTCAGCCATATTCTGAGTTTGATGCTGACAGGCATGTAACAAAACGAAATGGTACAAAAGCTCAGTATTTTGTTGTTTATTGGGATCGTATCAGCAGACAACATATTCTGGTCTTAATGTATTGGAGATAATATGTTTGTCGTTCTGAATCAATATCTTTGCAACGTAAATATTCCATAGATAAAAAGAACAACTATCAAACTGGTTCTGCAACCTTGTTTCAGGTCTCGTTTGCACTAAAAGAAATGACTACATAGCTGCTTGTATCTTACACAGTGTCCTACCCAATACTATATTTCCTTCATCATTCCAGCATGTTATCTCTTTTTCAATGCATTTTCAATAACGTCCACCGAGTTTCCTTGACAGCCGTACCAAAGGCCCTTTTTGCCTAGAAAAGGTGTACACTGCTTGCGCCAGGTAGCCGAAACCCTCTTCATGGTATTTTGAACATTAAACGTATCACACTGTAGAGTAACCTCCTCGAAAACCCACCAGTGTACTATCAAACCACTGGCATCAGCACAGAACATTAACCCTTAGGTGACTGTGGAGGTGAAACCTTACCCAAAAAGCTCGTTTAGCAGCAACTACCTCGCCAGTTTTGTTTGTTTTAGATGGAAAACTTTTCTTTCGTATGTGTCACATGATGACGCAGGTCCAGGCTTTGGGATACTGATTTTAAGACAATATTTTAGTGAAAAGCTTTCATATCAATCACACCACGTACAGGGTTGTTTGTGTCAACATTTCGGCCAGAATCGAACCACTTTGCCCCCCTCCCTCTCTCCCTCTCTCCCTTTCTCTCTCTCTCTCTCTCTCTCTCTCTCTCTCTCTCTCTTTCTCTCTCTTTCTCTCCCCGTTTCTCTCTGGTTTTTCTCACTCTATGTTTCTCTCTCTATCTCTGTTACGCGTTCTGTGTCTCTCTCTATCGCTTCTACGTGTTCTGTTTTTCTCTGTCTGCCTGGTTGCCTGCCTGCCTGCCAGCCTATCTGTCTGTTTGTCTCTATGTCTGTCTGTCTGTCTGCTCGCCTGGTTGCCTGCCTTCCTGCCTGCCTATCTGTCTGTTTGTCTCTCTTTCTGCCCGTCTGTCTGTCTATATGTCTGTCTGCCCTCCTGCCTGCCTGCCTGCCTGCCTGTCTGCCTATCTGTCTGTTTGTCTCTCTGTCTGCCCGTCTGTCAGTCTGTCTGTCTGCATTCTTGCCTGCCTGCTTATCTGTCTGTTTGTCTCTCTGTCTGCCCGTCTGTCTGTCTGCCCTCCTGCCTGCCTGCCTGCCTGCCTGTCTATCTGTCTGTCTGCGTCTTTTTGTCTGCGCGCGCGCGCGCGCGTGTGTGTGTGTGTGTGTTTCTGTATATCTGAGGCGCTTACAGATCTTGAATACTTCTGTATATTTTGAAAACAGCCCTACTTTGTGGAGCGGAAGTATGGGCCTGACCAAACGAGAGACTGTGGAAAGGCCACCTGTTTGCATGTAAAAGACTCCTTCGTATAGTTGCCAGATCACCAAATAGCACGGTATATGGTGAGACAGGAAGATACCCATTATATATAGATGCAATATTGAAATATGTTAAATACTGGCTACGGTTATGTAAAACACAGATAGACAGGCTTCCAAAAGAGCCTGTTTGATATCGCAAAGACCATCTACATCAAAGCATTGGAACTGGGTAAAAGATGCAGAAGAGTGTCTATCCACGCTGGGTTTTGCATACGTTTGGGAAGTGGTGTGTTACAGCCCAAAAGGGTTGTAGCATTGATTTGTCTATTTGGGAGATAGACTAACTCATTTATCCATTTAACAAAAGACACGGAGGGAGATTGAATGTCGAATTTCTATTACCAATTTGAATGTTCAAAATTATTCATGTAAAACATGCAATATCAGAGGGTGAAAAAGTTTCTTTCATACTCATCACTTTTCAGGACCACATGGAGGGGGAGGGAAAGAGAGAACCACAGGGTTGATCTTTCAGGTGGCCAGGAGACTTTTCTCTCTCTATATTATTGTCCTAGTCTCCAGCTGTCCGAGTCTCCAGCTGTCCGAGTCTCCAGCTGTCCGAGTCTCCAGCTGTCCGAGTCTCCAACTGTCCGAGTCTCCAGTTGTCCGAGTCTCCAGCTGTCCGAGTCTCCAACTGTCCGAGTCTCCAGCTGTCCGAGTCTCCAATTGTCCGCCTCCGTTCGGAATCTCACTCTCTTCCCTTTCACTTCCAAACGGCCTCTCCCTCTCCAAAGTTCTTCTCCCCAAATGACGTCATTCCGTGAATGACGTATGACGTATGACGTACACCAAGACGGGACTAATTGTCTCTCGAGTCCCAAAAGTCACCAAGTGCCCCACTCCCAGGTGGTCAGCCATCATTTATCACACCTCCCTTCCTTTTTTGAGAGATTTATTTAGGGACTTAATAAGAAAAGAAATCTCGTACAAGGAATCTTACAATTAACTGTCTGATCAGTCAAAACCTAGGCTGGTCAGAAACATTTTAAAATATAGATATAACTAAATTCACCTTTAAAACACATGCACAAGCAACACGTCTTGCCACAGTTGGCATACAAAACACGCAAATCTAAAAGCTCTTTGCCTGATAGTTTTCCAACGATCAAAGATATAATGCTATTTTTTAAAAAAGAGAAATGGGGTGTGGTCAGTGTTTACCTGCACGGGATATTTAGAAGCCCTCAAGTAGACCTCAAAATGATCCAGTGCCTTGATTAACCCTGTACATCTGAATGTCTGTACATCTAACTGCCTGTATATCTGACTGTCTGTACATCTGACTGTCTGTACATCTGACTGCCTGTACATCTGACTGTACATCTGACTGTCTGTACATCTGACTGCCTGTACATCTGGCTGTCTGTACATCTGACATCATCCCCGGCAGAAAGTAGTATTGGGGCAGTTTGATTTGTAGTGTCCTTTCTCCCTGCACTTGTAGCACACAACATCCTTCACAGCTACAGTTTGCTTCCCCGAGTCACTCTTCCCTGAGGAATTTCTACCCTGGGATTCCCTTTCCCTCCGGAAAATGCACCCTGTCCAGTCTTAGACTTGAAACCATCTACTTTCGTCACCCCCTCCCTCGCAGCAAGAAACTTCCCTGCTTTCTCGGCACACTCACGGGCAGTCTTGCATTCTTTGTCACTCAGATAGACACGGATATCTACACCTACCGAATTCAGAAATTGCTCTTTCAAGATTGTCTGCCGCATAGATTCGAAGGAATCTACACCTTCTGCACGCACCCAAAGTTCAAAATATTTGGTCTGCCTGGACAAAAGTTCAAGAGGGTCTTCTTTCTCCCCGAGCTTAGTGTTCCGAAAAAGTTTCCTATGGACTTCTGCTGAGACTGCGAAAACTGAGAGCACCTTTCCTTTCAACGTGTCATAGTTCCTCACCTCCACTGCTGACAAACCAAGGGCAGCTTCTCTTGCTTTCCCTTTCAGACAAGGGAGCAAACTACGATACCACTCGTTTACAGGAATCTCAGATGCTTCAGCCAGCTGCTCAAAACTTCGGAAGTAGACTACAGGATCGTCTTGATCAGTCAAATCGTCCAGTCTCTCAAGACGGGGTGTTCTCACGTTCCCCTCTTCGCGACTTAATCGTTCACGTTCGAACTCAAATTTCTCTCTTTCCAATTTCAGTCTCGACTCTTGCATAGCCTGCTCCATTCGGAATCTCTCTTTCTCCCACCCTAGTCTCGCCATCTGCAAGTGTAAGGCTTCACTCTGATCCCCCATTTCGCGTCTGCCCTCCTCTACCCTAAACAGGCCCTGTTTAGATAGTTCAGGGATGAGAATTTCATCAATTTGCCTTGAGGTTATGCGTTCCCGCAATTCAATGCCAAAACGTTCAGCCAAAGTATACCTTTCCTCTACCAGTGCAACGCGCACATGATCTGCAGTCATATTCTGTAAGAGATGTCGTATGTCTACAGTCTCCTCACCTCCGGTGGCCATTTTTGACAAATTTCAACTTTAATTCCTACCTGTGTTGCGCGAAACTACTGAGTGCAGTGACAGGATCAGACAATGCACATAATGCAAGTAGCAAGCAGAAAGATCACACAGGACATGGACACACTCTCAAACAGGTTATCTGAAATTTCAGTGATGAGCAAAGAAATATTTTAAATCACAACTTATCAAACAGCAACTGCTATTTCATGCTTTCGAATCAGCTCAATTTGTCAAATTTCATAGCTCGGTACGAGCCCCCAATTTATGTTACAACCTCAAAGGGTTGTAGCTGGTTTGGTTGATTTGGGGATTTTTTTGGGGGGGGGGGGTGGGGGGTCTATTTGGGAGATAGACTAACTCATTCATCCATTTAACAAAAGACACTGAGGGAGTCCGAGTCTCCAACTGTCCGAGTCTCCAGCTGTCCGAGTCTCCAATTGTCCGCCTCCATTCGGAATCTCACTCTCTTCCCTTTCACTTCCAAACGGCCTCTCCCTCCAAAGTTCTTCTCCCCAAAGGACGTACACCAAGACGGAACTAATTGTTTCTCGAGTCCCAAAATTTACCAAGTGCCCCACTCCCAGGTGGTCAGCCATCATTTATCACAGGTGGAATAACAAATGAGGCTTTCTTACGAAATCTAACACAGAAATTACGAGACTATTACCATCAGGAATGGGCATAAAAAATCAATGAAAGGGTCATACAAAAGTAGGATTATATGTGAAAGATATCTCAATAATATTCCTATTAAAAAGTTCAGAGATGCCTTCATCCGATTTAGAATGGGTCTCAACTCGCTTTGCAGGAATAAGCCCTATGCAAAGAATCAAAGCGAAAATATTGCATATCTATCATGTAAGGAGAATAGAGGATGAAAAGCACTTTATCCTGCACTAGATGGTTTACTCGTCTCCACCTTTTCCCGTCTCCAACTGGTCCCGTCTCCACCTTTTCCCATCTCCACCTTTTCCCGTCTCCACCTTTTCCCGTGTCCACCTTTTCCCATGTCCACCTTTTCCCATCTCCACCTTTTCCCATCTCCATCTTTTCCCGTCTCCACCTTTTCCTGTCTCCACCTTTCCCCGTCCCCACCCCACCCCCCTCACCCCTCCCCGGCCTCACCCTTCCCCCCGGCCTCACCTCCCCCCAGCCTCGAGCCCCCCTGGCCTCTCCCCCCCTCGGCCTCACCCCCCCCCCCATGGCCTCACCCCACCTAATAGCCTCACTCCATCGCCTGACCCCCCCCCCCCAGTCTCACCCCCCCCCGGCATCACTCCCCCCCCCCGGCATCACTCCCCCCCCCGGCATCACCCCCCCCCCCTGGCATCACCCAGCCTCCCCCCCCCCCCCCGGCATCAACCTACCCCCTCGGCCCCCCCTCCCAGTCTCACTGCACAGCCTGGCATCACTTCCCACCGTAAATAACCGTATCGTACATACTTTCCCACCCCCCACCCCTCACATTCATCAAACCTCAACGCCTGATGAGATGACTGAGCTCGGACCCGTAAAACCTCGTGCAGCACAAAGCACACGTTGGAGCCGAGTTGCCTCCCTTTACCCTCTCACGAAGCACACGTTGGAGCCGCTTTGCCTTCCTTTGCCGTCAACAGTCCCATGACTAAAAAGTTCCGGAGGGATTATCTCTGGAACGGTCGGAGGTATGCCTTCCAAAACGTAACGACTACCCCCATCCAGTCATGGGGGAGCGACATGTCAAATTTCGCGGAGATCCGTGAACGGGCGGCCAAACACATAGAGCAAACGAACAGAGATCCTCACAGATAGACAGAAACCGTTTGGGTTTTATATATTTAGATTGTGTCAGATAAAAAGAGCTGAGAGAAAAATCTATTGTCAAACATATGGAACTGTCTTCACACTCTCAACTAAAGCGTTTGATAGATGGAAAAGACTGTCAAAGAAACAGAGATGTGGCTATGTACATACATTATGCGTTCAGATTGCGAACTCAGAAGTAAACATGTTAAGGTCGCTCACCAGAAATGATGGCTACAAATCAGCGACTGGCATCATAAACTTACAGTGAATTACAGAGGAGCATTGTCCATCAAGTAGTATGCAGCAAAAGAATACAGTTATATCAAAAGAATGACATATGTACAGATATGTGAATTTGTGTGTGTGTGCATGTGAGTATGCGTAGGTTTGTGTGTGTGTGTGTGTGTGTGTGTGTGTGTGTGTGTGCTGTGGTAGGAAGTAGTTCCGGGTTACGCGCTGTTCGAGTGATCTCCCGTAGACCACAAGGTCACTCCCGCGAGGGGGCGGTCGCTGCTGGGGTATTTATAGCGGTTTGTTAGGCTACGCGTGGTCAATCGGCTAGCGAGAGCACAGAGGCTGAATGTTGAATGACTGAGGCTGCACGACACTTCGGCTAGCGAGAGCACAGAGGCGTGAATGGTGAGTGATAGCTGTGATTTGTAACGAGTTAGTTTGTGTTTGGAGTTGTTGGTGGACACGGGTGTATGAACTGTTGAAGCTAGGTGGATTATTGCGGGCGAGACGGTTGGTTCGTGCCACGGGAGTTGTGCGGCACCGGGTGTTGTGGACGGTAGGGTGGTTGTGGTGTTGGAGAGAGGACACGGACTGACGGAGAGTGGTGTTTGGTGGACATAGGGAGTATTTGGAGGCAGTTGTGCGGCACCGGGTGTTGTGGACGGTAGGGTGGTTGTGGTGTTGGAGAGAGGACACGGACTGACGGAGAGTGGTGTCTAGTGGACAGAGGGAGAATCCGGGAGGAAGGACACAGCGGGTGTGCCAAAGGGCAAAGGCAGTTTGCTCCGAGGGCGCCCGGGGGTGGTGGAGGCGAGCGACCAGTGTGCGACGGAGTGGACGGTGGTGGAGGCGTGCGACCAGTGTGCGACGGAGTGGACGGTGGTGGAGGCGTGCGAGCGGCGCGCGAAGGTGCGGGGCGGACGCGTGCGTGGTCCCGGCACAAGCCACGAGTGCAGGTAAGGAACCATTGCTCTCTCTCTCTCGGGAATGACAGTGTGTGTGGTTGCCCTAGTGTGAATGGTGTCTGGGTGGAATAACGTTGTGTGCTAGCCTCTGTGTACTCGCGCTGTCCCCCTCTCCCCTACTCGACATGAGCATGCCCACGGTGAAGAACCTGCGTGCTTTTCGACCATGTGTAACGCGGGTGTACCATGCGTGTTATGGTAGCGTTCATGGGAATGGCGGCAGCCATTACCACAGAGTGGTAAGGGCGGTTCCGACCACACTGGCGTCGTCGCAACTGTGGGTGTGCGGGACATGTTTATTAGGGGGAGGAGTGAGACAGTGAGCTCTCACTCACTTCGTCTTTTTCTGTGTGAGCGTACTGCATTTTTGTAGACACTTGCATTGCTTTTTTGCTATCAGTTATTTTCTTCGCCCTAGACCAGTTTTGTGTACTCTCACGGAGAGTGCCCACTGACTGTTGTAGGTCGTTTATTGTCTTGTTTCTTTTGTAGAAGCTGGCAGTGACGTTTTCAACTGTTATTTTGTTCACGAGCTTCGACAGCTTTGTACCCTGTCGTGTGGGGTGCGGGCTGCCTGTTGCTTGTCTCGTTTTGCTTTGTTTTTTGTGTACAAACGTACATTGCAGCTTCATATACTTTGCGTTTTTCGCCCAAAGTCAGCATGTGCACTGTCTTGGGGGGTGCAGACTGGTTGTAGCGGTCGTTAATTGTCTTGTTTTTTTAGTAGTAACGCGCTATTTTGCCAGTTTTTTCGCCTTGCTGTCGTTATTTTGAGCATGCCTGCTCCAATTCTAAGCATATTTATTTTCTCTCGTCTTCCTTCACGTGGTCTGGCTAGTGAGCGAGTACACTCCGGTCGTTCAATGACGACTAGCTGACCGCAGTCTATGCCTGTCATTCCTATCTTTTTAACAAACAGTAGCGGGTGTAGCGACTCGTGCCTTATTTGGCGGAAAGGAGGTGTAATTGTGACGTCACAGTCCGGTACTAATTACCCTCCGCGACTCGCTACATTCCGCTACGCTTTTTACGAGAAAAAAACTCGTTATTTTTGCAACTTTCGAATATTCATGCGAACTGTTCTGGAGCGCTCCATGATCGAGGGATGCCTTGGTGGAGCGTAGAACTTTTCACATGAATATTTCGGGCAGCCTGTGCCTTTCAATCGTTTGATGGGGGGGAGGCATGGGTTCGTTTAGGCAATTTGCCGGGTCACGCACGCTTTGCGCAGGCCTGGGCCCTTAATTGCGAGCCCGGCTAAGTGCTATCAGCTCCTTGTGCAATGGGAGCGGGATAAGCGTGTGTGATATTAGATGTGCAATTAATTTCAGTCGCAAGGGTTTAACGTGTGTTTATGCTTTGTCTTTGCCTTTTAATGTCTTGCTGTTGCATTTTCTCGGTTGTATGCTTCCCCTGCCTTGACATTTGACATGTTGACCTGTGTTTGCTAATGTTGCTTGTTGTAACCTCCCGGTGGTGTATTAATCTTCCCTTGCAGATTGATATTCCTCTGTTCGCTGATTTTTTAAGTGCTTTTTCTGTGTTGTGCTTGTATTTAACTGCTTTTGAGTTCGGTATTTGATTGTTTTGAGTTTACCAGTGTGGCTATAACCTTTTTAGGGGTTCTTTGCGGTTATTTGCTACGCTTTTTGTATGTTTGGCAATGTATGTGCCTGTCACGAAAAAAAACCCTGCACTACTGTCTCTCTCTTGCCTGACGGTTCTAGAGTAGTGCGGCTCTTTGCCTTGGCAGGGTACAGGGCTTGCGAGGAGGTTGGAGGGATCTAACCAACGCAGTTGGTGGGTACACCTACCCCAGCTTCCTCTGTGGGTTGACCCTGTCAAGGCAATGGCTCAAGCAGAAGGACGGACTGAAAACAATCTCTTCAGGTCCTCTGCTGTGAGTCAGAGATTAGAGGAGAGTGTGGGCGGGTATGTCCGTAAGTGGCACAGGAAGTGTCACATAATGGACGAGCCTACCTTTCTGGTGTCGAGATCGGGTGCACTCATTGAAAGCCATAGTGGGACACGAAAGGCGACAGGGAACTGACTACAGCGACTTCCTTGGCGTCTGTGAAACCCACACAGGCGGGATTCTAAAAGTCACCCGACAGGGAGTCTCCGGCAGGAGGGCTTCCTGGATAGCGTTCCCCTGAAACAGGAGGACGTGGGAAGTCCGGGAAGGGGGCTGTCTGATTTTTCTGATGGGAAATCTGATGGGGAGCCCCTGGCTGGAGAGAAACATTCAAAGGCTCCTCAGGGGAGCGAGCACCAGGTTGCCTCTAGGCCAGAGCCTCTGGCGGCGGGAGGTGTGATGGGTATAGTGATCTCCTCATCGGCTGCGGGTGCTATGGGACGAGACAGTTTAGGGGAGGGGTCGGACTTGAATACTCCGGGGAAAGGAGGAGTACCTTCGTTGACCCCGGGGTCCCCTATTAGTTCACGTAGTCCCCGAGGCAGTAAGGCCGATAATATCTCAGACGTTCAGGGGTGTCATGACCAAGTCACACGGACCCGGGCGGAGAGGAGGTCTCTCAGAGGCTGGCTGCAACCACTCAACACTTGAATCACAAGTTGTCAGAGTGGGGGGTACGCCAAACCTCGCAGACGGAAAAAACGACCTCAGGGAGGGGGCAATTCCGTCAAAGGTGGCAGAGCCATCAGGTGCGACAAAAGAGGGACGATGACATCCATGTTAGTCCTAGTCAATTTGGGACGGGGGATGTAGTCCTACTCGCAAACTCCACCGGAAAAGTGGGCCAGTGCGAGAAACGGGTTCCCCTCTGGAGAGGACCGTTTGTTGTCGTAGATGTGCTCTTCTGTTCTTTACAGGGCAGCGTCGGTCCGGAAGGAGTGGACGGTACACCAAGACAGGCTAAGGATGTGCCGGGAGGGACCGTCACCACTCTGGGTTCGGAGGGAGAGGAATCGTCTGCTTCACCTGCCACCACCAGCCCCTGATACCACAGGGCAGGGTAATGGTGTAGAGGACTTGGTTGTAGAAGGTTTCTCTTCCGAGGAAGCAAAAATTTCCTGTCTACTGCCAATGCAGGAAACCTGACGATGGGCAGCTGATGATAGCCTGCGATGCCTGCTATGAATGGTTTCATGTTAAATGCATGGATATTTCAGTTGCAGCGGCAAAGCGGCTGGATTACTTCATCTGCCCTAGCTGTCGTCGAATGGGGGGGCAATGCTAATGATCCCTCTTGGCGGGTACTTTCAGATGGCGGGAAAGAAACCGGACGGGGCCATCCCGTCGCAACCGGGATGGTGTGAGCTGAGTGGTTGCCAGGGCCGGCAGGTGGAAAACCTCCGGGAGCATTATCTCCAGGAGCATTTTCCACCGGGATTCCACCAATGGCCCTGTTGCCACTTAGATCTAGCACTGCGTCTCATCAGCCGGTACCTCGGGGTCGAGAGTTTGGATGGACTCGAGGGGGTGATGAGAGCAGTGTTGCCGCCAGGGTGGGTTGTCACCAACTCGGAGGCCCGTCGGTGCAGGAGGATGAGTGCTTTCTGGGGGCGCCCCTGTCCAGAGCGTCCCTCTCTGGACCCCCTGAATGCACGGGCAATGCTCCTGCACTGGGCGGTGGTGGGGGTGATGCTTCGGTCAGCTGGCCAGGAGGGTCAGCGGGCTTTCCGGAGTTTCAACCCCCAGGTGGGGATGGTAAGTCGAACTCCAGGGGGCCCTGGGCCGGTGGAGCGATTCAATAAGCCATTGCAATCGCGGGACCGCCGGCCCAAGCGCCGCAGGTCACAGGGCCGGCGAGAGTCGGACTCTACCCCTGCGCCGCAAACCCCAGAGAGCCCGTCTCTTTCAGGGAGTGGAAAGGATGCTCCGCAAGGACATCCTAGCCAGGAATCCCGGGAGGAGGAGACGGTCAAAAAGCGCAGGGAGGCACCCGAGCTGCAGGTAGAGAGTCTCGTGGGCAACCTGCCTAAGAAAGTGTGGTGGAAGTTCACCCCAGAGCAGCGGGTGACGTTTCGAGAGAACCGAGCTGCGCTGCGGCGTCAGATGCGGTGGGAAAAAAGGATGGGGGTTTCAGGCGTGACCGTACCATCAGGAGCTCCTGAGAGCTCCGGGAGGGAGGAGACTCCCATGGAGGGTGAGGTCACGACTGCTCCTATTAATGAGGGTGAGGCTCCGGGGGCTTCAGACTCAGAAGTAGGGAAGGAAACTTCCCAGGTGAGTCGGGAGGGGCTCTCGGAGTCTCCAGTGGGGGAGGAAGGAATCTCCCTAGTGAGTCGGAAGGGGCTCTCGGAGTCTCCAGTAGGGGAGGAAGGAATCTCCCTAGTGAGTCGGGAGGAGCCTTCAGAGCCCTCAGAGGAAGAATCCCACGGGATTCTGGGTACCTCTACGGATCAGCCGTCCTCCCTGGATCCTTCTAAGTCCTCGGCTGAAGGGGAGGAGTCCTCTGGGATTCCGGGTACCCCGGGACAGCTGTTGATTTCGTTAGAATCGAATGTGGACGAGGTTCCAGAGGATGAGGCCACGATGGAGATGGCTCAGGCGGGGGGTGTGAGTGCGCCTTCCCGGGTCGAGGTCCGGACTCAAAAAGGAGAGGAAAGTGCCTTCCCTGAGTTGCGTCGCTAATGTCTCCTTAAGGGTGGGGATGTCCGTGTTGGGGAATGTCGGTAAGGGGCACGAAGTCGTTCTAAAGGCTATGCCCCGAGACAAACTCCTCATGGAGTCGGACAGCCCCATCCATAGGGGACGGGGGGGGGGGGAAGGCCACTACCTCCTATGAGGCGGTTGATGCAGGTCTGCGGGTTGCGGCAATTCGCAAAGACTTTGTTGCTGCAGCAGGTCCTGAGGAATGCACGCCGGTTTTTTAAGGTCCAGTAAGCCGGCGTGTCCTTAGATTCTCAGGCGAGCAGGATAGGTAGATACAAGGTGAGAGTAGAGGGACCCTACTCAGTCTTCTATGAAGACGGGATCTCACCTTGTCTTAATCTGCTAATGGGGTTAATTTGTTTACATTTGATAATGTATACGGTTGTTAATTGCTAGGGATGTAGATGGGGATACCTGCTTGCCTCATTCCCTAGAAGGTGTGCCAATTTTATCCTCTTTGTTTTCTGTACATTGGGTTAATTTTGTCCTTTTGGTTTCTGTCCATTGTCGACTTTATCCACTTTGCTTTTGGGACATTGGACACCTGGGTCTAGGAAGAGCAGTTGAACCGGAAGACCGAACAGCCGGACTGCACTTTTCCCCGTGTTGGGGGGGGCTTATTTTTGACGGGGGAGAGTGTGGTAGGAAGTAGTTCCGGGTTACGCGCTGTTCGAGTGAT
>JAWQFJ010004432.1:35000-55134 GCA_034096865.1 Theodoxus fluviatilis | reverse complement strand
ACAGCAAATGCAAAACAAAACTTTGGAGATCGATGCGAAAAAGAAAAATGCTGCTCCAATAAATGATGAAATGCGCATGACTGCCTCGAATCATACCAGACAGCTGATGTGTCTGGATTCCTGACATATACAAAATACCATATCGCGTTTACCACGCAGGTAAGCAATCAGAAATAATAAACAAAGCCCTTGCCTGTCGTCTGGTGTGTTAGGTGTTAAAACATCTCCTTTCTCAGTTCTACATTTCTCCAGTGCGGTATCTGAGTTACTTCCAAAGTCCCTAAATAGACCAGTCTGAGGCAAAACACGTCCGAAAACATCTGGCATATTTCTTTTAAATAAATGAAAAGTCAAGACATTTTATGCTTGACTGTCATCTGTGACTGACCTTGGAGACTAACAAAATGCGAGACCTAATAAAGGTAAACGTGGAGAATGGTGAACTTATAAACGGAGGCTTTTGAAATGATAAGGTCTGCTTTTATTTTTAAACATAACACACACGTACAAACAAACAAACACACACACACACACACACACACACACACACACACACACACACAGACGAATACACACTCAGACGAACGCACGCACGCACGCATGCACGCACACACACGCATGCACACACACAAACATACAAATACACACGGATACACTCGCACGCACGCACGTATGCACGCACGCACGCACGCACACACACACACACACACACACACACCACACCACACACACACACACACACACACAATCACACAAGAGCCCGCTTGCAAACGCTCACGCACAATGAGATGGAAGTAAGAATATGGTATTACATGTGCCATACGCATCCGTTGTTTCGGAAAGTGTATCTGTGTATTCATGATCTGACCCTGTCCGCATGCCCCTTGGTGGCCGCTGTAGCTACTTAAGGCGCCCCTGGCTGTGCTACTGGAGCCTCTCCCTGTAAGTTGGGGGTCAGAATAGACCCACCGCGTCTCCCTATGCAATTCGTAAGAGACGAATAAATAGGGACATTATGACTTGATTTTCGATTACTCTAAACTGTTATTGTCTTGCTTAATGGTCTTACATGGCCTACAAAGGTTGATAGGCCGTAAAACTCCATCCATCCATCCTACTGAAGCCAGCCCCCCAAAGCCATCAGTCAGGGACTCCAGCAGATGAGGCAGCCATTGGGCGGCTGCGGCTGTGGGTCACACTTGCTCCAGAGCATTTATTTTCACTTTGCTTTCATGATGAATTCCGTGCTTGTTCATCAAAATACACGGTTCGTAGGTAGTGACTGTGAATCGCTAGGATGGAAGACCTGGCTGTTTTCCTCAAGTAGAAACACATGACTAGAAATTTATTTCAGCCCTGTTTCTGCTGCACGCAATAGTGTTATCCGTCAGTCAAGGAAATAACATAAGTAATTGGAAATCATTACACTACGAATAGAAAATATAGCTCTGCCTCTGAGGCGGGTTAATGTGGGATTTTGAAGAGACGCATTACGCAATTGAGGACCCATTATGTAACTGGCAAAAACACATAAAATCCATCGTGGTTGTCAGACTTTGGCTGACCTTCTCGTGACGAAGACTTCCGTTTGTCCGTAAATCAGTCTGTAAAGATCTTGAATATGGACAGTTTTTGTGTGTGTGTTGAAAAATACCTACTCATAAAAATGTGAGTTTTTCTTTCCCATAACACTCTCATCCCCATAATTGTCGCTCCTTTAGAGATATATGTAATGACAAACTGTCGTCCCATCGCTTACAATCAATATTGGCATGACAGACATCCGTCTCCAATCCACTCTGAATCAATCAATCAATGTCCATCCTCGCGCGAACTCGAGGCCCCGCTCTCCAAGCGCAGTGCCTGGCACGCCCAACTGCGAACAGCCGCTGCCAACGTTGGGGAAGACCGCTGTTGACGCCTGGCCGTTGCCAGGGAGCGAAGACACAGAGCTTCCCTCTGCCTCTACCCCTGCCCTGACGACTGGCGTTCCTTGCCCCCATTTGCAATCTTCCTGTGCGCCTTCGATTCGGATTTAGTCTCCGAAGGCCACGAGCTCGCCGATTTCATCGCGCAGAGAGGACTGAACCTGCATATGGCCTTAGCGTCTCCTCCTCCGTTTCCAGAGAGAGAGGACTAATCGAAAAATGGAAGCAGATTGTGTAATGTCGTATATATATTGAAAGTAATGGCGTAACAACACGTACTTTTTGGTACGTCGTTTTCCTCTTTCCCTATACGCTTTACTCGCTTGTGGATCCTCCTGTTGGTGTACGGGCGGCACTTACAGTAGTACCCACCTGCGTTTCCAAGGCGGAGTACCGATGTGGACAAATCACACCACTAGACATGGGTATAGTCATCCTCTATAAACTCGTTTCAATCTACTATATGATTATCACGTGCGGCTCTGGCGTGACCTACAGAAGGGGTGACAGGGGCTGAAAATACCCTCTAATACACTCATTAAGCTACATTCACATTCTGATAGATGCCTGGTTGATTCGTTCTCCTTCCCGTTTTCCAAGTCTTGCGTTAATGATGAAGCGATAGCCTCAATCCCAGTATGCATTTTACCCAACGCAACGATCTCATTGCACTACTGCTGTCCTTTCCGTGGTTCCACTTTTCTTTTTCTTTTTGTTTACAACATTTTTTTTATTTTTTTGTGATATCTTTATTCAAGAAAGGGGTAGTAACACATACATCTCGCCCCAAAACTTTTCACAACAGTAGAGAGCAGAAAATAAACATAGTAATTACACATAGTAAACTTACACACACTAATAATAATACATTAACAATTAAACAAATTAATACAACTAATGATAATAATAATAATAATGATAATAAATATTAATCATAATAATTAATAAACAAATATTAAGAAGAAAAATAAAAAGGATAGAAAACCTGAAGAATTGTACATAAAATTACATGCTGTAGTTATCATGGGGGCAGATGAGCATGGGAGATGAGATCTGGAATGGGAAGGGGAAAGGGAGAGGAGAGGGGGGGGGGGGGTGAGGGCGGGGGGGGGGGGGGGTTTGAGGAGTCCAAGAGGCGTTGGGCAAGGACAGTTTCTTGTAATGTTTATGGCATTTTTATTTATATTGGTAGGACTGGCAACCACTTGCTCTGAAGCTGTTCCAGTAGACCATTTCTGAAAGCAATTCTTTCCTCAATGTTGTATGTGTACTGAAGGACTTGCCTAAAGGAGTCAAATGCTATTTCATAATTTCGACACTTTGCTTGATGAATATATTTTTTGGCTAATATCAAGATAAGATTTACAATAGGAGGAGCAAGCTTGTCACCAAAGAATATGGAATATTTACATTTGGAAAATGTTGCCTTTCTGCTTTCTAAATATTGCTGTAGTTTGCTCCAGAAATCTTGTATTACTTGACATTCCCAGAATATATGTTCCTGTGTTTCAATACAACACCAGCAAAATCCACAAAGTGATGATGATGATTTTCCTATACGTAGAAGGAAGGTGTTTGTTGATGTAATCCGGTGTAAGAATTTGAACTGAAAGGTTCTTAGCTGAGTGTCTATTGTGCATTGCTTTGGCAGAGTATAAATGCTTTCCCAATCAATGTTATTGCCCTCAAATGATTTTTCCCACTTTTGTTGGGAATGAATGTCTATGTCCATGTTGTCAATTAGAACTGAGTAAAAGAAGTTAGTGCATTTTGATACCCTATTTATTCTTTCACTAATTCTCTCACACTGACTTTGACATTGGTCGTTTTTTATTTTTTGCATCCATTCCTGTGGAATAGCCTTTTTTATTGTTTGATAAGTAAAGATATCCTCTGCATCCAATTTGAACTTTGTCTTCAGATTGAGAAAACTGACTAGATCATTGTTTTTAACAATATGTTTCACCTGCAAGATACCCTTGTCAGCCCATTTTTTGGATTTGACTGGTACCCTGCAATGACATATATTTGAATTATACCACAAGGATTGTTCTAGTATATTGTCAGCAGGATTTTCTATCCCAACAACCTTATTCCAGTGCTTCATTACATCATAAAAGAAGGTGTTTTGAGGGATGTACAGCTTGAGGTGTTTTTCATTCAATGTTGAATTTAAGAAATTTTCTTTCCCAATCTTACTGAGATAATGTCTAAATGTTGTTTTCCATTCTCCTTGATTGTTAGAGTTGGTGTAGCGTGTTATCCAGTTTGCTTTAACTGCTGATTGAAAGCTTTGAACATCTAACATTTTCAAACCACCCTTTTCTATCTTTTGACACATTACTTTTCGAGCTATTCTGTCAGGTTTATCATTCCACAAGAACTTAAACAGTTCCTTGTTTATTGCTTTCAGTTGATTCTTGGTTGGATCAGGTAGATTTGTCAATGGGTATAGTATAATAGGGTAAGCTAGCATCTTAATGACTGTTATTTTACCATATAAGGTGAGGTTACGAGATTTCCATTTGTGTAATAGAATAACCATTTTCTTAAATCTCTCATTCATGTTTATTTCAGTCATTTTGCTTATTTCATTAGTGAAAAATATTCCAAGTGTTTTAACGCCCTCTGAAGTCCATGTAAAGTTCTTTTCCTGGCATAGTCTGACCTGAGTGTCTTTGAGGGGACCTATTCTTAGAATGGCACTCTTTTCATAGCTGACTTTTAAGCCAGAGTTTTCTCCAAAGCTTTCAAGAATGGAGCAGGTAGTGCTGAGATCCCTTTCTGTTCCATCTAGAAAAATAGTAAGATCATCAGCATATGCAGTCATTTTGACAGAGGTATCCAGAAGTTTGAAACCTTGAATGTCGTCATTATTTCTTATTAAATGAGAACAAATTTCAATCACAATGTTGAAAATATAAGGAGAAAGAGGGCATCCCTGTCTTGTTCCGCAGGCTACTTTAAAAAATGCTGACATGTATCCATTGTTAGTTACACAGCTTTGTGCATCTGTGTAAAATAATTTGATCCACTGTATCAAGTCTTTGCCAAAGTTGAAATGCTCAAGTGCTTTGATCATATAGTCATGGTCAACACTGTCAAAGGCTTTCTTGAAGTCTACAAACATAATCAACCCTTTCATTTCTTTCTCATTAGCATGTAGGATAACATCATGTATCAGTCTAATGTTTTCTCCTATATATCTATTTTTTATAAAGCCAGTTTGGGAGTGGTGTATGATGGTTGAAAGAACTTTTTTAATTCTATTTGCTATTGCTTTCGCAGCTATTTTGTAGTCAACGTTCAGTAAGGTGATTGGTCTCCAGTTGTTCAAATATGTTCTGTCTTGATCTTTTTTAGGAATCAAAGTGATAATACCTTGACACTGTAGCATTGTTAGCTTTCCTTTCTCAAATGAATGATTCATTGAATCTAAGAGGTAGGTCTTAATGTCTGGCCAAAATACTTTATAAAACTCACTGGGGATTCCATCACTACCTGGACTTCGGTTGTTTTTCATACCTTGTATAGATTCTTCCAATTCAGTTTCAGTCAGTAGACCTTCACAAATATGTTTTTCATCATTGCTGAGTTTTGGAATGTTACTTGGGAAAATATCACCACTATGAGAAGAAGGTCTGTTTAACTTTTTGGAGTACAGTTGTTCAAAAAAGTGCTTTTCCTCCTTTAAGATTTCTGAGGGGTTATGTATGTCTGACCCATTAACTTTCAATTCTGTTATAACTCTGTTTTCATAGTTTCTCTTTTCTAAGTTTGCAAAGTATCTTGTATTTTTTTCACCTTCTTCCACCCACCTGCTTTTTGCTCTTAGAATTATTCCTTGTACTTTCTCATCATACATTCTTTCTAGTTCTTTTTGCTTAGTTTCCAGTTTAGCGTGTAGGGCCGAGTCTTTCGAGCTTGACTTTTGAATCTCCTCATTTATGCTTTCTATGTCTTTCTGGAGCCCTATTTCCCTCTTAGTTTTCTCCTTTTGCTTTTGAGCAGAATAAATTATGGATTCCTGCCTTACAGTTCCTTTGATAAGTTCCCATTTGGTATTTGGATTTGCATCAGAGTTGATAGTCATTATTTCCTGTATTTTGCTTTGTATTCTTATTTTGTAATCCTCATCAAGAAGTAACTTTGTATTCAGTTTCCAATACCCTGGACCACGAGCAGGTATTAATGTGTCTAGATTAAAATAAACAAGAGAGTGGTCAGAGAGAAATCCCGGAATTATTCTTGCCGCACGACTGTTGTTAACAAGATGCGATGATATCAGTATGTAATCAAGTCTACAAGAAATTTTTGGTTTTGTATTTGAATGCCATGTAAAGATTTTGTCATTTGGATGGTACAAACGCCAAATGTCATACAGATCATACTTTTCTATTACATGTATTAATTTTTCCCTTTGTTTATGTTTGGTTGCCAATATTCCTCCCTTTTTGTCAAGGTGGACATCGAGTATAACGTTAAAGTCTCCTCCCAGAATGACACTGCCACCTTGGTTTTTTCCTATTTCCATATCTAAAATATGAAAGAACATGGCATCATCATTATTTGGCCCATATATATTAAATAATGTATAGGTCCTGTTGTTTATTTCCATTTTTATTTTTTGTATTCTTCCCACCATAACTTCGTTATATTCCACTATCTTTAGTGGGAAATTTGGTTGGAATAGAACTCCTATCCCAGCTGATGAAGAACTATCTCCTGAAAACATAGCTTTATAGCCCCATTCCTGCACCCAGAGTTGAGTTTTTTCCTTGGTCACGTGTACTTCCTGAAGTAAGATAATTTCATACTTGTTGTCTCTGATCCAAGTAAACACCTTCCTTCTCTTTCTAAAGTCCCCCAGGCCTTTTACATTAAATGTAGCTATTTTAATATTCATCTGAAATGAGACTTATTATTAATTCTTTGATGTTCCTTTACTTGCAAGCGGTCGCCAACCCTCCAGTCACACACAGGCACAGACACAGACCCTGATTGCTGCTGAGGCAGGGGAAGGGTAATGAGGGTAAGGGTACGGGGAAAAGGGGAAAGGAAAAATATGATGATAACAAAAGAAAAAAATATCATTTCTTACGACTCCGACAAGTGCCTATTCTTAAACCTTATCTGGCCACCGCTCAAGATATATAGAGTAGTGAAGATCTGCTATGGTATAAGGGCATTTACAACATCCATCATAAACCTAAATGAGACCAGAAGTTAACAAAAAAATAGCTTGATAAAAGGTTTCCATAATCACATGCCAGGTGCCTCACTTTATACGTATAATTATATGTATTAGTTTCTATCATAAACTGCATTGCCAGTCTGCCTGTGGCTCGCCATCATTTATTCTATATCACACATATCCATACATACACACGTTTATACACACCAACACACACATTAAGTAATTCACCCTCATTCATCCAAAAACTCATGTTTGGTCACCACACACAGTACACAAATAAGCCTGTATTAGCAGTCCTAGGAATACCCAGTTGACCCAAAAACTTATGTTTGGTCACCACACATACATACAAAAAAGCCTGTATTAGCAGTCTTAGGAGCACCCACATTCTAGATATGGACATCGAGATTAAGGTTTCTGGAGGTCTTGCCAAGACCCATACTGTATGACGTCAGTTATAACATTTTGAGATGTTCCTATCTGCATCAACACACCATGATAAGTTATAGATCCTAGACATATACACACAGGAGAATTAAGTAAAGAAGCAATCTGACAACTTATCCACATACATTAACATAGAATGTCAAGTCTCAGTCATCGAGTCATGATAACAGATGAGCGAACCCACTGAAAATCACTCAACAGCAACTAGTCATGGCCAAACACGCTAATTACGCCATCAGTCAGTCAATTTGCCGACCCGCCCATCATGCAATGAACAGATAAACAAGACGATCGAACAGCCTAGTCAATCAACAAGGTAATCAAAAAATCAATCAAAGATATATTTCGTCTAATATACCGACAGAGATGGTCTTATCATTGCCATTGATTCATCGAGTCATTATCTAACAAATATACATCATAAAATTGGCCATTTCCTCGACGCCTGGCTACACATTGAAAATGCAAATTGGACAATCAATCATCTCACTCACCAAAGGACTCCGCATCATCAGCAAACACTGCTAGAATGTTTTCTCTCTCTCTTCTCTCTCTCTCTCTCTCTCTCTCTCTCTCTCTCTCTCTCTCCTCTCTCTCGTCCCCCCCCCCCTCCCTCCCCCCCCCTCTCTCTCTCCGCCCCCCCCCTCCCCCCCCCTCCCCCTCTCTCTCTCTCTCCTTCCGCCGAAACGAAATAGAAGGAGATGAGTTCGCTGAGGTGTTGATACACACACGAACACGCTGATAATACCCAATGAGCATATGTCATTTCGCACAGAATGCGTCGCTTAAGCGGCGCGTGTATACAATCGCACACTCTCGCACACACACTCTCTCTCTCTCCTCTTTCTCTCTCTCTCTCTCTCTCTCTCTCTCTCTCTCTCTCTCTCTCTCAATAGAAGGGTATACACATGTACATCTGCAGGGGCACGCTCAGGCACACCGGTATACATGTTAATCTATATACGACTTGGCCCCTACAAATTTCACACAAAAGATTTAGCTTAGTCATTTTTGTCCTTTTAGAATATAAATAAATATAGTGTTGATTTGGCTATATCAAACATTGCGATAACCATAATCAAAAGCAATGACAATTTTTTTTAACACACACACACACACACACACACACACACACACACACACACACACACACACACACACACACACACACACACCCCACACACACCAAAACAACAAAAAAGGAAAAGAAACAGCAGAACGAAACTAAACCCCTAGACATACGCACAAATGGGATTACTGAATACCAGTTATGTCGCAAACATACACGATTGAATGTAGTTCTTTTCGATCTTTACATCCATCAGTATCTATGGATATGGCGAGTACAGATCCGGTGTGGGAATAAGTAATTATAAGAAAATACACATGTGCAGTCAGTATCAGATGGATTTTTCTTTGGTATTGAAGTGACTACCATAACCAGGAGAACAGAACTGAGGAAGAGATTGCTGCACTGTTCTGTCTACATCAACCCTCTTGTAGAAGCACAGTATATATAACATTCTGCTTAAGAATGGCAGTTATACAGGTGGCAGTTTACATTCTCCGCATGCTCTGACGACCTCATACCCAACGACAACATGCCTGTCTGCAAACAAGTTTAGAGGCAAACGAGTTTAGAGGCAAACAAAGCTGACATTTACCTGAACAGCGTTCGGGCGGATGGACGTCTGTGTTCCACGATAATCCAGTAAACACAGGAACATACACACACCTGCACACAGCTGTATTCAAGATGCAAGCGCTTGGTTCAAGTTTGTCTGGCAAGTTATGTTGGAGAGGACCTTCCCGTTGTTGCCCTGCACGCACACTCGACCGTCTATTGTCCACACCTTGCTAACCTTGCCGCTCGCTCGCAGGTCTCTCACAAATCGCAGGCGTGTCGCGGTGAGATCTTCAGAGATTGAAACTTCTGGTCTGGTTTTCCTCAAGTTCCTCTTAGCTCTCATGATGACCACCTTGTCCGTTCGTCTCACCACTCTGCAAATGATTGGTCGTGGCTTGTCTTGCCGTCTTCTTCCCACTCTATGGATCACGGAGAACTCGATGTCCTGTTCCATTCCCATCTCGCCAAGCAGCCTCTCAACCCGCTCCTGCAGCTCTTCGTCTGTCTCCCTCTCTTTCTCGGGGATTCCAAATATGCGGATATTTTCCCTGCGTTGATACTGCTCCTGTTCGTCATCTTTCTGCCGCAGTTCTTCTATGGTTTTCGTCATGGCTCGAATGACTCCATCTTTCTCGCTCCCTTCTCTTTTTGCGGACATGAGCTGCTTTTCTAGTTCGTCATATTTTCTTTCGACGTCGAAGATTCTCGCTTCGAACCTCTCAAATCTTTTTTCAATTAGCTCGACGAGTCTTGACTCTAGGAGCTCGAAGCGTCTCGCAATCTCAGCCGATGTTTCAGCGAGGGCAGTTTTCACTTCGGCAGAGAATTCTGTCTGCCCTTGGTCGGACTGCACGGGTTTTTCTCGCTGCGGCGAGCTGCAGTTGCTTCTTGTCTTACTCGAGCCTGATTTTTTCATCTCGATTCTCGCTAATTCTAAATTTGAGCTTTCTCGGCTGATTTTAGGAGCTGGCTGGGATCCTAGAAATGAATCATCCGATGACTCGTCACGGAGCTCCCTCTTGCTCATCACCGGCGGTCGTAACTACTGTCGCAGACTATCTAGGCTTGTCAGGTGGAGCAAGACTCACACACGTCCGCTCTGCATGACTGCCGGAAGTCGAAATCGGGTTCCACTTTTCTGGCTTCGCCTCTTTCCCACGTCCATTCCGCCTCAGGCCCCGCAGGCGACTTTCAAAGAGTGGTTTCTTCAGATGTGGAGTGCCTCCGTGTACGTCTGTTACCGTGGTGAACACGTGGACCTCTCACTTGTGTCGACTTTGGAGTGTCGCATGGTAAATTGAGGGTTAACTGAAGCTCATCGTTCATCCATCTACCCATTTATTTATTCATTAATCCATCCATCCATCCATCCATTGTTCATCCGTTCATACGTGTGTACATTCATTCATCCAACAACCAACAATCAGTCCATCCATTCGATCATCCATCCGTCCATTCATCCGTCCATCCGTCCGCCCATCTATCCGCCCATCTATCCATCCATTCTTTCTTTCATTCATTCATACATGTGTGCCTCTATCCATCCAACAAACCACCCATTCAACCATCCATCCACCCATCCACCCACCCACCCACCCACCAGACCATCCATTCATCCATCCATCCATCCACCCACCCACCCACCCATCCATCCATCCATCCATCCATTCATTCATCTATGCGTGTGTGCATCGATCCATCATCCATCCATCCATCCATCCATCCATCCACCCTTCTACCCGTGCATTCTTCTTCCAAATGTCATTCAACAACAGCTTCCAACTCACCACGATCTCTACCAATTCAGATGGAGAATCACACCTACAACGGTAGCATCTATCGACTGAACGAGTTCGCCCTAGGCTCTCAAAATCCCTCCAAGATGGCGCTGGCAGCCTTCTGGCTGTACTCCATCGTGGGCAAGTTCCTGCCCTGCAGCCTCATCACCGTCTTCATGGGGCTGCTGCTGCGAGAGCTGCACGAGAGCGCCAAGCGTAGGAAGCGTCTCTTCACCTCCGCCAGCCAGACCATGCAGCAACGGTGAATGAAGAGCTTGACTAGAGTGAAAGAGAGAGAAAGAGAGTGGGGATGGGTGGGGTGGGGGGGTGGAAAGGGGGGGGAGGGGAGGGGCAAAGGGGGGACAAAGAGAGAGACAAAGACAGACAGAGAGAGAGAGAGAGAGAGAGAGAGAGAGAGAGAATGAGACAGAGACGGAGACGGAGACGGAGAGACAGAGACTGAAAGACAGAAATAGACGGATAGAGTGAGACAGAGATAAACAGACAAACAGAGAGATAGACTCGCAGGCACACTGGCAGACGGACACACAGGCAGACAGACACACAGACAGGCAGGCTAGGCTCGCGAGCATGCACGCGCACGCACACACACAGAGGCACAGCACGCACACGCACACACGCACGCACACGCACACACACACACGCGCGCGCGCGCGCACAGAGACACAGCACACACACATAGGCAGACACACACACACACACACACATAAGCACGCACACACACACACACATAGGCAGGCGCACACACACACACACATAAGCACGCACACACACGTACACACACACACACAAACGCTCGCACACATACACAACAGACACACACACACACACACACACGCACAACAGACAGACACACAACAGACATATATACACACGGACACACATACACGCACGCACACACACACGCACGCACACACGCACACTCACACACGCACACACACACGCACGCACACATACACACACTCACACACACACTCACACACTCACACACACACATGAGTTCCGGCGTGCAACAACGTTGTGGCAAAGCGCTCTGGTTCCTTGGAAATCGCAGGGAGACCTGCAATCCACACAAAAAATGCAGTGTCCTCTTTACCTTTGGAGAATTTGCCGTCTCGGATCTGTCGCAAATATAGATGACATAATGAACTGCTCTTTCTTTGTGTTTAATCAAACTATCCGTAAACAGAATGACCGAACAAATTTCTGCACCATCTCGGTGTTCTTGCAGACGATCAAGTAATCAGTTCTCAAGATCATTTCATTGAATCTCCCTGTCGCTGATCCCTTCCAATCTCACACTAACAACAGCGCTTATGAAGGTTGGATATTGTATCAAAATACATGTTTGGTCACTGTCGCCGATTTGAATGCAGAGTTGTGTGCATGTTAAAATGTAACACAAGGCTCCATTTTCTCCGGTGTCTTGGGGGCTAGACAATCCTGGAACGTTGTTCTGTCCACACAGCATATTGTGTTGCCTGACAAATTCATTTGGACCTGCGATGACTTCCTGGTGAAGTGTGTGGGACGTGGGAATGCAGTTGTATGCGAGTGTACTCCTGTTCACTAAGTTTTGCTGAGACGCCCCGTCCTTTATTTGTCAGTTTGGGATGATGGATCGAGTATGGAAACATACATATTTTAAAGCCACTACTTTACTCTTCAGTTGTGAATGCAGTTTTTTTCATTGCTTACTTCATAGCTTTTGGACGGTGTGCATTGGCTTTCGTCAGTAATGCACGAGCACCGACATAGATTTTCAATAAAAACACACCAGCGTAGACCCAGCGAGAGTTCCTCCTATGGCCGTGCTGTTAGATTCCCTTCCCAGCAGCTTGAACAAATGGCTGCAGTGTTTTCGGGACGATCTTCCTGTGGCTCCACTATGGGCCCAACGCAGGAAAATATGCCACCTGCAGCGTCCGAGGAGTGTGTGGACCAGACGACTTCGTGAGCCTTACTGTTTGCATAATGGCTGGCTCGGCAGCACCCTGGGCGAGTATGGAGTGTGTCATGGCCGCCGCAGCCTCTGAACCCGTCCTCTTTAGACACCAGACCGACAGACTTGTTCCAATGGTGGCAGGAGATCGTGCCAAACTTTGTCTTGTAGTAGGGTCATGTCTTGCAAATGGATGACAATGAGGACGTTATCAAAATTTACGGTCGACCAGCCTTTGTAGGTTGTGCAATGTCAATGATCTCGAAAATGACGAAAGCAGTTTAGAGTAGGAGCAAATCAAATGACAATTTTTATTGTTATTCGCCTCTCAAAAATCGAGCAGCGAGACATTGCTTACTCCAGCCCACAGGGGGACTGCAAAAGGATGAATCGCCCGTATATTAATGATATGAGTACGCCTCATAAAATAAACAAGTCTATCGATTTATGCCATGCCGGTTGTGTTTCTATCACGTTATTTTATCCCTCCCATGTTCCTCCATTAAACCCTGTCAAGCAATAAGATTTGCCCTGACTCACGATTAGGCTTTTGTTAAAACAGCACATGCCCTCTGTTTTTCTGAATACGCATTAATTGTGATAAGAGAGCAAATCAAATGGCATTTCTTTCTAGAAGTGCATATATAAGTAAGGATCTTTACTCATCTTGATTATGCATTTATTCTATCCTTAATCAATAATGCATTATGTATGTACAAACATGATTAAGCGTCTGGAGTCTCTAAAGGCAGTTTTGCCATACCTCATCGATGTGCGTATTTTTCCATGTTGCCGTCGGAGATCCTTGCAAGGCAACGCCCAAGCGCTGTTCACTCCCTGCCCCTGTGAGTCGGGGGCAAGACTATATCCACCGCGTCTCCCTACGCGTTTCGAACTGGGCAAATGGTGACTTAACGTGCTCTATTTTAACTAGTTCTTTCGATTTATCGCGATCAGTAAGTAGCCTGTCATGGCATTCAGAGGCTGATAGGCCGCAAAAAAAACTCCATCCGTCCATTCATCCATCCATCCATCCGTCCACCCTCCCATCCACCCACTCATTCTTCCTTCCATTCATTCATCAACATCTCTCTATCCATCTATCCATCCATCCATCCATCCTTCCTTACTTCCTTCCATTTATCCATCTCTCCATATCTGCATCCATCCATCCATCCATCCATCTATCCATCTATCCATGCATTTATCCATCAATCCATCCATCATGTGCACGCCACGAAAAGCTTTTCATTAATCAGAACAACACTGGGTCACACAAGTCAAAACCTCCATAACAAAGACGTTTCGGCTGTTTCCTAGTAGTGTTAATGCATGCACTCAGCGAAGAGACGCCGTCCTGGGAGTCTGCTCACGCCAGCTGGCATCACGCAGTGCGGAGAACGGCTCGCAGGCGTCGGGCTATATTTCAACAAAACCCATTATGTTCGACTGCTAACAACGTGGACTGTTGAAATCGATTCTGTTATTCTTCCCTGAATGATTAAAGTAGAAAGCTGGTCGCTTCTCACTAGTCCTTCTCGCAACGTACTGTAGTTATTAAAGTCACGTGCACAGTGAATTTCTGGAGAAAATAAAAATACCGCAATTCATCGGATGCACATCGAATGTACATAGTTTGACAGTGTGAGGGTCTCTGTGATTTTCTAACGAGTGTTTGTCTTTTTTATGCCTAAGAAGAAGTTTTCAAAAACGTTCGGTTGACTGTCTCTTAATGAGACAAAGGTTATGACCATAAACAGACGCTCATTGAAATATAAACTGCATTTGCACTCTTCACCAGCACAATAATGAATAAGATCACCTCACAAATACACACTAATACATGCAGGTGCGAGCGTAAGTACACTTACACATATACAGGCATACACACAGACACACACTCATGCACGCCCATATGCAGGAATGTACTCATGCAGCCACCTAAACACACGTATCCGCATAGACACACATACATGCAAACACACGTTCACATACCCACGCTCACATTTGCCCGCCATGAAGCATGCACAGAAAAATACGGGCTGACGGGGGTGAGGGTGGAGGTGAGGGAGGGGGTGAGGGTGGGGGTGGAGGTGAGGGAAGGGTCGAGAGTGAATGAGGGGGTGAGGGTGGGGTGGAGGTGAGGGAGTGGGTGAGGGTGGAGGTGAGGGAGGGGGTGAGGGTGGAGGTGAGGGAGGGGGTATGGGTGAGGGTGGAGGTGGAGGTGAGGGAGGGGGTGTGGGTGAGGGTGGAGGTGAGTGAGGGGGTGAGGGTGAGATTGGAGGTGAGGGAGGGGGTGAGGGTGGGGGTGAGAGAGGGGGTGAGGGTGGAGGTGAGGGAGGGGGTGGGCGTGGAGGTAAGGGAAGGATGAGGGTGTGAGTGAGGGTAAGAGGGTGGAGATGAGGGAGGGGGTGTGGTTTAGGGTGGAGGTGAGGGAGGGGGTGAGGGTGGTGGTGGGGAGCTGAGGAAATGGATATACAGATTTGGTAGACATAGAAGCAAGCACGCAGGACGATCGACCAGCTTCATCCCACCTCACCTTACCCCCACTTCCCTACCCCCAAGTAGGATCACATGTATCTAAAAGCCATCTCTTTATTTTGCTTGACGTCTGATAAGTCCTTGTAACATCCCCCCACCCCAATTCTCCCTCAGCTTTTCATGTCATAGCAAAGTAATATCATCGTGGTTCATGCCTTGTCATCTTTTACATCATTTGCTTCCCCCTCCCCCCTCTTCTCCAGGAAGCAAAGCCGTCACAAGTGCACCACAACCATGCTGCTGGCCATCATCATCATGTACATGGTGACTGAATTTCCCCAGACCTTCGTCGTCATCATGGCTGCCTCCTACGAGAACTTCTTCAGGAACGTCTACTCTCTGCTGGCGGACATCCTGGACATGGCGGCCCTGGTTAACAACGCCATCAACTTCATCCTCTACTGCGCCATGTCCCAGCAGTTTCGGGAGCAACTGCTCGAGCACAGCGCCTGCGTCAATTCGCAGCTTCCCCTACAGCGAAGCTTCGACGACCGCCAGTACGAAAGTGTTAACACCACCGTGAACGTCCACCACATCAACGGAAGGCCCACCTGCGAGACGGCACTCAACGAGAAGTCCAGCCCTTGACAACTATGGGGGCGTCGCATTTCCCAGCCGACGCCACTGTAAGGAGCAGTGAGTGTGATGTGTGTGTAGGAACACCTGCAAAGAGAGAAAAAAGAGGAGGGGGGGGGGAGAGAGAGGGGGGAAGAGGGAGAGAGAGAGGAGAGAGAGAGAGAGAGAGAGAGAGAGAGAGAGAGAGAGAGAGAGAGAGAGATGGTCATGACGTTGACAAGGACGTTAGTGCATAAACAATGCTGCACATAAGGACTTGGCACAGAAGTCAACTCCTAAGTAGGACTTACCTGCCTCTCCACATGCGTACATGCCTCCCGGGACCAGCTACTGCCGAGCTCTTGGAGCAAGCCTCGTAAGCTCCAATGCGACAGGTTCCAGCTGAGGAGGATGGAAAACAGACCACTCACCCCTTACCACTGGCTTCCAATGTGTGAGAGAGTTAGATTCAAACTGGACACTTTCGCTCACTCTTGCTCTTACTCCACCGCTCCCTCCTATGTGCAAGATATCGCCCCAGAGTACAAAAGTAGCAGAGCTCTACGCTCTGACACACAGTCCCTTCTGAGGCCGCACTCACCAGGCAAGAGGTCCTATGGACTGATGGCCTTTTTGTCAGCTGGCCCTGCTGTGTGGAACTCTCTTCTGGATTCTTTGAGAAAGTGCTCTTCTCTGAATGACTTCAGAAGAAAACTGGAGACGCACATATTTGAACAAGCATTTTAGTCATGTTTTCTTATGTGCACTATGAGCGATCTTTTCGTAAAAACGCATCATAGGCAGCGATGATGATGATGATGATGATGATGATGATGATGATGATGATGATGATGATGATGATGATGATGATGATGATGATGATGATGATGATGATGATGATGGTGGTGGTGGTGGTGGTGGTGGTGGTGGTGGTGGTGGTGGCGGCGGTGGTGAAGGTGGAGGTGGTGGTGATGATGACGACGACGACGATGCTGCTGCTGCTGCTGCTGCTGGTACTGCGCGACAGTGTTTTAGCCATTGAAGAAAGAAAGAAAGAAAAAAAGGAAGGAAGGAAGGAAGGAAGGAAGGAAGAAAAAAGGAAGGATGGATTGATGGAAGGAAAGAAGGAAGGAGGGAAGGGAAAAAATGAGAGCGCATTGATCGTTGCCGGGGTGTCTGTTTTACTTTTGTCTTTCCTTAATCTTATCCCCCTGTGGGTTGGTGGTAAGAGTAGACTTACCGCGTCCCCCTACAATTTGCATAATGCGATTAACTGGGGAAGTCGAGACTGGAACTGATCTTACTCTAACCAGCGAAAGTGATTTTCGTAGTCAGAGGCCTTTCGTCGCCGTCGTCGTCGTCGTCGGTTGACCATCGGAGTCGATGATATCGCTAGCGCACTTTTCGTTGGTTGGTGCGGGAGTGGCTCGCCAGTCGTATCCTGGACGCACACACTCTGCGACAGTGGGGGCGCTGGAAGGAGGCTGATGGTGATGCAGATGCAGAGGTCTTCCTGTGATGCCTGGCGGCAGTGATCTATTTCTTAGCGGCACTCTTTAAGCTTCTTGACGGACCTGTTGGTTGCTGCTCGCCAGCAGCTCCGTCCTGGGCGCTGTATCCCAGCTCTGCCTCAGCAACACCCACACATTTCGGGTTCTCCTTGATACAGCCTTTGTAGCACTTCTTAATTAAGCCGCCCGGCGTTTCCATGTTCCTGCGCAGGTTCCTCGTAAAGAAGCTGACGTGGGATGCGGGAGCTGTCCATGTGAATTACAAGCCCTGCGAATGGCCTTGCGTAGCATCCAAAGAAAGGTTGTAGAACCCTTGTGTAATACGCTTAGTCCTCCGTAAGTCCAAACGGGAACACAACACTCCGCTCCTACAGACACTTCACTGGCGTCCGGTTAAGGCCAGAGTGTAGTACAACGTTTGCAGCCTTTGCTATTAGTGTCTTCACGACGATAGTACACCGTCCTACCTCCGGGACGCGATATTGCCTTTCCCATAGTACTTAGGCACAGTCTCGCCTAAGCCACGCCCCCCGGGTCCTTGCGCATGCCTGAAATGCGTCACTGCGCATGCTCGATGTTTTCCAACACTGAGAGACGTCACTTCCGTCTGCGAACTTTGAAAGATCTTTGCATCATGGCGAAGTTGAGACTTTGCTCGTTCTGTCCAAATCTTGCAAAGCTGAAAGAATTACAACGGCGGCTAAGCTAAACAGCAGCTGGCAAACTTTTGGGAAGTACTCGGGTTTTTCCCATTCTCGCACTCAGCAACTTGCATCTAGCAAGCGGATAGGGTTGCAACCAACAGCCATTCAGAGAAGACGAGGAGTTCTTCCAGGCTGTAAACGTTCAGGTCTTGGACGTCCCACTCTCAAACAGAAGCTGTCTGAGGCTGTGATGCCCAAGTCTAAACGTCAGAAAGCTCCTCACAACCTAGCTGCATGTGTCGCTGTCAACTCTTCATTGGGAAAGACACATTCGCAGAAATAGTTCAGTGGGAACAAAGCATGTCTAGCTAAATGCAGAGTATGAGTATGATTGCTGTTGGTTGCACCTCAAGTTGCATTTGTAAATCTGACTGTCTGTTACAAAAAGTCAAAATGATTAACTTGCTGTTTTTATTGAGGGTTTGTTTACTGCATAAACAAAGTGTCTTTTTAAATTTCTAAATGTGGCTAATGCAACATTATTTATTGGCTTGCTTATTTGTGTATTAGAAGGTTTCTAGGGTTAATATTATAGCAAAATAGTAGGTGTCTTCTAAATGTATCGATCTAGGTGAAGCTTTTTTGTACATAATTATGTGAGGATGGTAATGTATGATCCAACACTGTTGTATGAATGTAGATTGCATACATAAATGCAAGTATGAATGTCACTTGAGTCTGCGCAAAGAGCATACTTTTAAAATATATATTTGAATGTTGCGCTGTATTAATTGCTTATTTGATAAGTGTCTTAGATGGTTGTTAGGGTTTACTTTGCACATTAGGTGTTTTTTGGTTGTTTTTGTTTTTGGTTTTTTCAATTTTACACTTAGTGATACATTTTTTTAACAAGAGTTTCTATCTCAATGTTGTATTGTCTGCACAGCTTGTATTTGTCAGCATGTTAACATGCAAGTGTTCATCTAATTATTTTTAGCAAATATCTTGGAAAAAAAAGTATTGTTTTTAGACATTTTCTGGTAAGAAATAGTCATGATTTTTAGTTTTCCAGTGTTTCATATTTGTTTTATTTTGTCCTATTAGGTATTGATCTAGGTGAAGCTATTTTGTAAATAAACTGTGCAAATAGTTAGTTAGCTGTTGCTTTTGTTTGGGTTCAAAAGCAACAGCTAACTAACTATTCTCACATAGTTTATGTACAAAATAGCTAATGTACGATTCAACACTGTTGTATGAGTGTATATTCCATACAAAAATGCAAGTATGAATGTCAATTTAGTAAGCGCAAAGAGCATACTTTTTAAACTAGAATTTAATGTTGCGCTGTATAATTTGCTTTTTTGATTAGTGTCTTAGGGTTTACTTTGAGCATTAGGGTGGGTTTTTTTTCCCCTCAATTTTACACTAAGTGATACATTGTTTTTAACAAGAGTTTCTACCTCAATGTATTATTATCTGCACAGCTTGTATTTGTCATCATGTAAACATGCAAGTTTTCATATAATTATTTTTAGACATTTTCTGGTAAGAAATTGTCATGATTCTTAGTTTTCCAGTGTTTCATATTTGTTTGTTTCCTTATTGGTATTGATCTAGGTGAAGCTGTTTTTGTACATAAACTGAGATCGGTAATGTATGATCCGAAACTGTTGTATGAATATAGCTTGCATACATTAATGCAAGTATGAATGTCACTTTAATCAGCGTAAATAGCATACATGTACTTTTAAACTAGATTTTAGTGTTGCGCTGTATAACTTATACTATAAGAGTTCCATTATTACTTGTTAATATTGCAAAATATTAGGTGTCTCTAAATGTGGCTGGTACCACATTATTGATAATTAGAGGGTTTGTTTACACCATGATATGTGCATTTACATTATTCATTGACTTGCTTATTTGATTCAGGGGTTGCTTAC
>JAWQFJ010004432.1:25000-27500 GCA_034096865.1 Theodoxus fluviatilis | reverse complement strand
ATTTAGCCGGGCGTTTGCTCGAAATTTGTTCCAGTCACTGCAGTCTGCATAGTCACTCATGGTCATATTGTTGCGTCGGTTTCTTGTACAGTGTTGGCACATTCCATTTTGATAAAGGAATTCAAATCCGGCAACAGTTTTTGATGTTGACATTCTTGCTGCTGCTGTAGTTGTTGTTGATGATGACATTGCTGTTGTTGATGATGATGACATATTTGTTGTTGCTGTGAGCATATGGTATCCAACATTGATAGTGTTGTTCTATGCGGTTGCATTGTGCCAGCAAAGGTGGCAGAGCAAACCTGTGTGTCATAATAATAATAATAATAATAGATCACTCTTATAACGCGCAATACTCCCACACAGTGAGACTCAAAGCGCCTTAAAAAAAAACGAAAAAAAAGAAGAAAAAAAAACACACACACACACAATAGGAATGTAAATGAAAGTAATATACATCAAGGTAAGAGAAACAAAGATGAAAAGCAGATGATATAAAACAACACAGCAACACAAACCAGACATTCAGTCAACATTCATACAGACGAAAAAAAACCACAAAACAAAACAAACAGTTTATACAGATATGTACAATGCTAACGGTTCTCAGGAAGCAGTCAGGCCCTAGGGGCACTAAACAGAAAAAGCTTTACGGAAAAAATGGGTCTTGAGGTTAGATTTGAAGGAAGGAAGAGAAGTGATGCCACGGAGAGATGACGGCAGAGCATTCCAGACAGAAGGTGCTTGAAAGTGAAAGGATCTCTGGCCAAAGGATTTGGTGGTGGTTTTAGGTTTGCAGAGAAGTTTTTCAGAGCCTGAGCGGAGAGAGCGAGAGGGTTGGTAGATCTGAAGAAGAGATGAGAGATAGGGCGGCAGAGTTCCGTCAAAGCAACGGAAGGCGAGAGTGGCGAGTTTGTACTGGATCCTGTACTCAACAGGAAGCCAGTGGAGTTTCATGAAAAGAGGGGTAACATGTGTTCTCTTGGATTTTCTGAAGATGAGACGGGCAGCGTTGTTTTGAACCCGCTGAAGGCGAGAGATTTGTTTGGATGGTAGTCCTGCAAGCAGGGAGTTGCAGTAGTCGAGACGGCTTAGAATGAGGGAAGTGACAAGCTGAATGACAGCCTCTTGTGTGAGAAAGCTACGGACAGAGGAGATCTTTCTCAGTTGGAAGTTGCAGGAGCGGCAGATCTGACTGATTTGTTCATGCATTGAGAGTGTTGAGTCAATCAAAACACCCAGATCCCTAACAGACTTTTGAAATGGAATTTCAGTCCCACCCACCTCCAAAAAGTGATCAGAAACAAGAGACAGTGACTTCTGAGAACCCACACAGAGGGATTCAGTTTTGCTGTCATTCAGGCAGAGTTTGTTTTGGAGCATCCAGTCTTTGATGGAGGAAATGCAGAGAGATAAGTTGTGGAGAATGATAGACAGGTCACGAGGAGGAGCGGAGTCTTGAAGCTGGGTGTCATCAGCATATTTGTGAAAATTGCAGTTGTGGGCTTTGATGATGTCAGAAAGGGGCAGGGTATAGAGTGTGAACAGAACTGGCCCAAGCACCGAGCCCTGAGGGACTCCGTACTTGAGTGCTCTGGGAGAAGAAAGAAGGCCATTGACAGAGACAGTTTGTTTGCGGTCAGATAGGTAGGATGAGAACCAGGTAAGAGCTGAACCAGAGATGCCAAAGGTAGAAGAGAGACGAGAAATAAGGATAGAATGATCAATAGTGTCAAACGCAGCGGACAGGTCCAACAGCGCAAGGACAGAGGTTTCTTTATTGTCGGCGGAGGAGAGCAGGAGGTCGGAGATGTGAAGTAAAGCAGTTTCAGTGGAGTGGTTTTTCTTGTAGGCGGACTGGAACGTGTCAAACAGGCCGTTGGCTAGAAGGTGTTCTTGAAGTTGGGACAGAATGACTTTTTCAAGTAGTTTTGAAACAAAGGGAAGATTCGAAATGGGACGGAAGTTTTTCAAACACTCAGGGTCAAGTCCAGACTTTTTCAAAAGGGGAATGACAACAGCCTGCTTGAGACGCTCCGGTACGGTACCAGTGGTGAGGGAGATGTTGATGATCCTTGTGATAACAGGGACCACATCATCAAGACACTGCTTGAGCAGTGAAACGGGCAGCGGATCAAGAGAACAAGATTTTGAAGGGCAGGCAAGAATCAGCTTGCGAGTGAAATCTTCCGAGACAGGCACAAACGCAGCGAGCACCCTACCATCGAAGGAAGCAAACCGAGCCTGAGAATCTGTCGCGTCAAGCTCACGGCGGAGTTTCTCAATCTTTTCATCAAAGAAATCAGCTAACTTATCGGGAAGCTCAGGGGCAGGGATGGACTTTGGCAGAACAGCCGCAGAGTCAGGGTGGAACAAGTCATCTGTCACGGAATACAGTGCCTTGGTGGTTTTGCATTCTGAGAGTCGAGAGCAAAAATGGTTTTGCTTAGCTAGTCTATGGAGCGCCTTGAGCTTGCTGCGCAAATTCTGAAAAATCTGA
>JAWQFJ010004432.1:0-20000 GCA_034096865.1 Theodoxus fluviatilis | reverse complement strand
AGGAGATCAAACACCTCGTGCAACCGATATTGCTGACTCGCCTGGTCTCTGCAAACCCACAGAAGGATAACATCATGCGGGAAGAAAAATCATGGAGTCCATTCCTCCTTGATTGGTGATGGTGCACCGCTCTCCTGGAGACCCTTAATCATTTAGATGGTGCCTTGTTGTGGGTACGTAGGAGTAGCCGTCGATAATATTGATAGAGGCGGTGGCCCACAGGTCATGACACAATTTGGACGTGTTTACTTCCCCTTCATGGAAACCAAACTAATTTCTGTGACAAGCGTATTATCGCCGTCACCTCGGATGCACTGCTATGATAAGATGAACCCTGTCCATTAGCTGCAATATCGGAAGACCCTTCCGAGCGGAAATGAAAAGGACTGTTTTGCACTTGTGACAAACAAGAGTAAATTGTGAGAATAAACATTCGGTGAATAATGGAGTTTAAAAAATCAAAGCAACAGCAATAAATCCTAAAGTAATGAAAGTCATCCATGTTGACGTACTCTAGAGAACCGCACGCATTAGTGTAAATGTTGGTGTAAATTCCTGACGTTGTACCATTAATGTTGGTCAAACTCCAATTTGTTCGCGCTCCTAGGCGTGAAGATGCACGGAAGAAATGCTCTCTGTTATGCTATCGCAGCTATCTAACTACATCGAGGAACAGTTTCATATGACTGCTAACAGACATTTCAAATTTCCTCCACATGCTCTGTTTCGGGCTTCTGAACTCTAGTTTGAATATCATGCAATCGTCACTACTTTACATGGATATAGGGTTGTTGATCCTACATTTACATTAGTGATAGACTTCGACTTTGAAGCTTTGATTTTTTACATTTTATTTAGGCAAATCTCCCCTTACAATCCAACATGCATATAGTTGGAAGCCAAGGAGTACTATATTAGAAGGAGATGCACCACAGATTTCCAGCCTGTGCTAGCAAAGGCCATCATACTGATAACAGTATACTATCATGGTTAACATAAACAAGCAGTTTTCTGATTTTGTACTTATAGGGAGACATTTTGCTAATAAAGAAAGTCATTTTGGTGCTTTTTCCCCTCCCATTAGAAAAAAACAACTGCCGGATGTGCATTAAAACCTCTATTAACACTTGACCAAGGTACTCCTTGGACAGTGACAAAGGCATAGTGTTGAGTGTAGTTCGATAAACCCTTGATGCAGTCATAAACCAGCATCAGGTTGGAATTTTCCTAGGAGATAAAAAGTAATCCTGGTATCTGATCTTATGTGTCGTATCCGCCTGTTTCTCAATTTGTCATCTACCAGCGTATGATTGATCAAGTCACCCATAGGGTATGAAAGGGTGGGGGTGGGTGGGTGGGAGAGAGAGAGAGAGAGAGAGAGAGAGAGAGAGAGAGAGAGAGAGAGAGAGAATGTGTTGTAGTGTGTTGTGTGGTAGTGAAGTGTGAAAAGTGATATATAAAGTGGTTTGAGATCGAGAATTGTGTGACATCGCCATATAGAGCTATTACTTTTACTTGCATTGTTTTATGGGCGAATTCAATGGTCACAACTAGATCTATGGTTAAAACAAAATTCTGATTTCGATACGAATCAGTTGGATGGAGTGTCTGGAAATTAGACTGTGAACCTTTCATTGGAAAAAAATGTATTGTGTTAAGCTCCTTTAGGTCTAACACCATCACTATTTGACGCAACCAACTCAACACCACTCTCTCTCTCTCTCTCTCTCTCTCTCTCTCTCTCTCTCTCTCTCTCTGCCCGTTGTTTATGATTCGCGGACATTCCAAAACTGGTTTCCAGTTCTGCTGAAGTTATCGTATTGTTTGTCCCTCGCGTTTAATTCTTCGCGATGTAATAGGCCGGACTGGCCTTTACAAAAAAAAAATTCGTTCGGTCGTTCGTCTCTCTCTCTCTCTCTCTCTCTCTCTCTCTCTCTCTCTCTCTCCTCTCTCTCTCTCTCTCTCTCTCTTCTCTCTCCCAATCCTCTCCGTCTCCCTCTCTCTCCTCTCCTCTCTCCCAATCCTCTCCCTCTCCCTTCGGTCGTTCGTCTCTCTCTCTCTCTCTCTCTCTCTCTCTCTCTCTCTCTCTCTCACACACAAAATATTTACGTGGAGGCAGTACATTAATCCAAGTCTGTCTCTCGGCGGCATCACGGCACTTGTTGTTCTTGTTTGTAGTTCCCGTTACACCCTACTTATTCACCATTTTCTATCCATGCAACATACATAAGATCTGTAGCAAACATCCCAGAATCAAAACATCGAAAAAAACACTGTTTAAGTATCCATAAATCCACAGAAAGCAATATCTAAACAATTCAATTCAAACTGCAGCCATCAACAATAATGCTTACTTCCGGTTCCTGATACATGCGCTACATAACAGAGTGCGCGTTTTAAACGAACAAAATCATCAAATCAACAAAACAGGTGACAAATTATAATAAAACGTGTTTCAAAATCATGTTTTAATGGTCTTTAAACTGTCATATCAATATCGAAAATACTGATTTCAACAAAGCAAGATTCATCCGCAGGCCAGTCGTCCGCGAGACAAGTAGTACCAGTGATAAGACTGGCCTTTGCTAGCAGAGGCTGGAAATCTGTGGTGCATCTCCTATGATAGAGTACTCCTTGTTGGAAGCTTAAATGTGAGTAGGAAGGCTTTCTCGTTGCCGATTACGCCACTGATCCAGACGTTCATGAAACCATATCGGGACATGCAATCATTTTTCTAAAGCTGTCCATTTTTTTTCATCTGCACTTTTGAACCTAGAGAAGATAAAGAGGCTTGCTTAGGAAGAAGCCTTTTGATTGGCATTTTACGTATTTTTAGCCAGTACTGAACAGTCCGTGTACGGCCTAAAAATGACAAGAGGAGTCTTGCTATGCCTCCATTGCCCGTGCGATTCTGTATACAGCCACGTAGACCTAGGATCCTCTTGCAAGCAAAAATATGTGCTGTTTTCACACTATCTGCGCCAAACAATAGGAAAGATCGCACCTTTGAGTCGAACAGGTAAAAAAACACGGTTGTGTTTTCATTACGCAAGCTCCACGTAGACTTCAGTATGTGTACATCTCCCTGATTCCCTTTTGTTGCTAACTCATTAAGATGGACAGTAATTGATAGTCTACATGTGGTGGAAAGAGGAAATCCTAGATACTTATACAGTTATTCACTGTCTCCAAGTTCCTGCCGGCCAGATGTCATCTTTCCCTTTTCCCTAGATGATCTCCCTTCCGGAAGATCATTATTTTAGTTTTGTCTTTGTTTACTCTCGGACCCAAATTGTTCGATATATGAACACAATTGTTTAATTGGTTTTGTAGGCCTGTGGTTGTTTTGTTGTCGAAAGAAGAACAATATCGTCAGCGAATAACAGAGCAAAGATTTCAGGCATACGAGGTTGCAGTTGGACCCCGTGTTTCCCATTCTAACTGATATTCTCCGCTACCACGCTGATATAAAGAGAAAACAATTGTCGGGCTCCTTTTGCTCCATGTTTCACGCCTGGGGGACATTTGTAGAAGTCTGACGTCAGATTACTCTATCTGACTCTTGCTTCAACATTTGATAGCTTGTAAAATATTAAATAAATTTAGTCAAAATACGAGCCTATTAAATAATACCTCATAGTTTTGTCCTGTCTACAGAGTCAAATGCTTATTTATAATCGACAAAAGCGACCAAAAACATCCTCGTCTATCACAATAAACACGCTCGAGAACTATGTTGTGTAGGGTGAATCAGTCGTTGAATATTCAGATTAAAATTTTGCTTGTTCTGTACACATTGTATCTTCTTCATCTGTTGTTAATGGTAATGTCATTACCCACTGTGTCAACGGAGGCACCTTCTGTCATGAAACTTACATTGTAGTTACGCAGAAATAGTTGGGGTTTATAAAATACAGATGGTTATTTCGATGTCAACATTTACATTAGCTCTGCAAATGATATTTCTCACAAGTGACCAAAACGTGTGTGAATCTTTTAATCTGTTCATTAAGTTAAAATAATTCCATTGTCTATGCACGAATACATTTTGTGTACGCATTTCTGTTGGTAAGGTATATTTCTTTGTGTAGGGATAGAAGAGTCTTCCTATATCGACAGAGGAATCTTATAGCGTCACCATCTGCAATTCGACATTCGCGATTGTATCAAACAGATCGGCTTCTAGTTAAACGTTGTTGAAAGGGAACGTTCTTTTGATTGATTGAGCACAGGAGTGAATGCTTGAGTAGATTAGTTGAAGAGTAGATTCTACAAAGGTATCTAACATTTTAGAGGCGTCTTTGAGGTGGTCTTTGAAAAAAGGTTTTTTGTGTTATCCAAAAACATATTTACTTTCGTTAGTCCCATCGTAGTTGGGATGTATAAAATCTTTGTAGTGTTACATCCAAAATCTGTTCTTATCTGGTCCTATCGTGATTTCCAATGGCGTATGACTTTCCACCCTATTGCCAACAACTTCAACAGCACAATTTGAGGAATTGGCACCAGTTAAACAGTAGGTGATGGCACTGTCACATTGAGGAGATGCATATGTATAACGACCCATAATATCACCAGATGTGCCTCCCGTTATGATGTCAAGCCGATGGACAAGACATGCATCTACAAGGAATTGACCGACATTATTCACAATGCAATCTTGCGACTTTCAAGAGTATCTGAGTCTAGGACACACCTAGCTCTCCTCCACACCCTCTCCCTCACGCTGGTCTTCGCCCACCGCCATGATACACCATTTCCATGAGTTAATCGCCACAGATCATGAGTGATGACACAGGAAAGTTTTCCTGGAATTGTGAAAGTGTGTCCTCTAGAACAGTGATGTTGCATATTGTATCCTTACCTCTGCAATAAGCAGAGTCTAGTGGCGGAACGTACACGCAAAGAACATTGACTACCTTGCTCACGCTTGAAACTCTGAATGTCAACAAGGTATACGCGTCAATAGCAAGTGGATGTATGGACTGGAACACGGCTTTTTCCCCACTAGAGCAGCTCAGCCCCTCGATCTACGTCCCTGCTTGGAAATTTTTAAAGCTGCTTTGTGTAATATCAAACACCTGTCAAACTTATATGAAACATACTAATTTTCAGCTGTGAAAGTCTATAGCAAGCAGCAAATGTCAAAGGATTTTGCGATATATATTTAATGTTTAAAAACCTGGCTCATCAACTTTGGATGTCAGGCCTTCAGCACACCAGGAAAGTATGTGCATATTGTCTGGCACTCTTTTAAAAATTAAATCACAAGAATTGTGAGTAGAGTATGTAGAGATAATTATTTGCGATGCTCGGGCGTCGTCCATCCCGTCATATCTTCGGAGGATCGGCGTCTCTGCGTGTTAAACTGCTTCGTGTGCGGCGGAGCCGTTCTTGCCATACGAAGTGGCTGATATTGTCTTTTAATGTGGTGATTAGATGTTCTTCGTCTTCAATGTTGAAAGGATGACTGCTTCTGTGACTCAGTTTTACAAGTGTGCCCACCGCCAACCCCAGAACGCTGGAATCGGTCTGCCATGACCATAGCATCGCCTGAGAGCTCATCAGATCCTCTGGATATGTTATGTAGTTTTAACTACACCGGCAAAGTAATTTGCTTTTTCGGCTGTGAGGATATGGGTAAACCGGAGAATGACAAAGACTGAGAAAGCCACTCTAAAGATGGTTGGTCGACTGATGCGGGTGTTGTTTCTTGCAGTTTTGAGTCGAAACCCGGTGCAATCGACTCGTCATCCTTGCTAAAGGATAGGTTTCCCTAGGGAGAAACCGCCTTCTCGTCGATAACAAGATAAGCTGGGAAAACACCCTGGATTTTCTTACGTGCCTTTCTGATCCTGGGGGGTGGATCCAGCATTTTCTGAGGTTGTCCTGTCATCGTCCACGAGCTCAGGGGCACAGGCAGCATCCAAGCCTTCAGTTGGTGGACTGCAACAGACTCATAGCCTATCGAGTCACACTCCTTCTGCCAGAGGTATATATGTTCTCCGGACATTCGTCACGCCTTGCAGAATTCTTGTCGCACACCTGTTAGAGAGGAAGGGTAGCATCATACTAGTTAATCCGGGTACCGCAGCCAAATGTGTGTCAGGAGGAATGTCAAAACCTTCTGCCTTTGACAATTCCTCTCTCTTGCTGCCCGTCGCATCTTCGTCTCCCGAAATCTCGGTACCATCTCCGGGTACCTAGGTGGTCTGTCCGAGAGTTTCTCATTTATGTTTGTTGTAGGTTCATGTGGTGCAGGAGAGTTCGTCAATTGTGATTGTGTCTCGTTTCATGTGACCAGGGTGCAGGTAGGCGCTGATATTCTACTCCATTAACTTTAACCCATTCGCCTTCAGATCTGATCCTGGCCGAGAGTTTGACCTGTGCTGCGCAAGTGATTCACTTCTGAAGAAGAGTCTGTCTTTTTCCGGAAGAAGGTCTGGTGGCCTTCACTTCGAATCTGATGCAATGTAGCGGTCTACTTCTTCGTACGGTCACTCGCGATGTGGATGATACTTCTTCTGAGCTGAACACAAATCTGCTTCAGGAGTCGCAACTTGTCGGTCTAACACCATTTCCGTCAGGACCGGTCGGGGATGATCCCGCCATTCACCATCACTGCTTGATCCCAGCCTCTGTACCCAGACTACGCCACTTTCTGACCCCGAATTGTCGGGCTGCACTTAGCCGTAGCATTTCAAGACTGCCTGAAAGCAACCCCAGTAAGTTTCTCGGGGATTTTCGCGCAATGCAAACATCTTCACAGAGTTTTTCTTTGCATCCATTTTCGAGATCCTTAGTATGGCCCTCTGCTGCAATGATTCTTTTATGTAAATCTGTTTGTATATTGTTTAAATGTAACCTCAGTGCGTCCACCTGAGTCTGCAGTGTAGCATTCCACTGAGATAGGTGTACACAGTGTTGATGGAAGCATTCCCCTGTCTCCCGCATTGACAAATGCTTCATCTCCTGCCGTGTATTCAAGCCCAGAAGCTCAGTCATGAGACCTGTGCATCATGAGTGATATAGCGACAGGAGACATTTGTCAGAAAAGTATTTGTGCTTGTGCAAACTGCGAGAAAGGAATCCAAAGGGCGAGGTACCCAAAACCATTCATTGAAATACACGAGGCTTAAAGTCGCTTTGACATCTTTGATGAATATTCGACATCTCATCTCACGAGCTAGTGGTGGACCTGCCTCCATTCCGAAGAAGATTGAGGTTGTAGGGGAGTTCATGTGGCCTTAAACAGAAATCAATACGGCAGTAATGATCGTGTGCGCACAGGGGGCTAAAGGTTGCAGTGTCTACAACAGGTCTTGTTTGCATTCAATCTTCTTCCCTTTGGCCATGGCATAACAAGGTTTTCAAGGTAACTCAGTCTGCTGTGCACCATTTCCCGCCGCTCCTGTCTGATATAGTTGCCAAAGAGGTGGTCAGAGATGGCGTCTTGTCACTGGTCTGATATTCTGCAAGCTCAGTCAATGCGGATAATTTGGTTGTCCATTAGGTAAAAAAACTGCATGAACTTTCTTGGATACAGAGTTGTCGGTGTCCTATCAGAACACAGAGTAGATACTTCCAGCTGATACGAAATTGCATACATACCCACAGAAATAAAGAAATAAACAGCCAGAGAAAAGACGTTACGAAAAGTAGATTTCGAAAAAAGAATTATGTCAACCTCTATGTTGATTGGATAGCTGCAGTTGTTATTCATGTGTGTCCGTTACACTGTACTACTAACTTGAAAACAAAGCAAACTGACTCCAGCAGCCAGGGATTCCAGCGGATGGGGGGGGGGGATGGCGGGGGGGATGGCGGGGGGGGGGGGTGGCGGGGGGATGGCGGGGGGAAGGGGGTTTTGCAGGGGAGGGGGGGTTGGCATCGAACGGCTCCGGCAATACGCTACTCTTAATATAAATAATCAGAAATCTGCCATAGCATACACACAGAAAAATCACTTTTCTTCTCCCCCAGGTATACTACCTCAGGGTTTGTCACGACGTGAATTTTTGCGAGCGTTTTATATCCCGTTTGTACAGAAACCATAGCTTTGTGCTGGGAGTTGGGTTGATTGCCATGGTAAAACGTCACAATCATTAATCTTGCAATATACTCTTGATAAACCCTGAAGATTTACTTTCTATTCCAAGCCAACAAAAATTTTGCATCAAGATCGGGATGGAAACAATTGAGCCAGGTGATAATTTCTACTTATACATTGAAAAACTTCCGACGACATCCTAGAGAATGTGTGAAGCTGGGTTACCAAAACAGTGGCTAAATTGTAGATAGTGCTGGAGGTGAAATTGAAATATAATTCTGCCGACCGAAAAAGCCAATTTATGGGGTAACAACCTCCAGTATAACATCACAGGGAACCATTTCTTCTGCGTGCTTACGGAGTTGAAAAGAAATAGTGAAAATTTTACTAGTCATCTCGCCTTTTTGTATCGACAAATTGATAGCTTTTTAAGTTGAGCTGAACACTTCGTTTCCCATTCTCATTTATTTTGTAAAAATACCTGCGGTTTGTATCATAAGAAATTGTACAGATAGTGATGGAAGATAATGGGAGTGGATTTGCCTCAGGGATCCGTAGCGTCATTGGGAGAAAACTCCACGAAATATATGATCGATTCTTCTCTCAAGAGAGTAAAAACAAAATCCCATGAAAAAATATGTTTAAAAGGTCCTGAAGACAGTTGGGGGTGCAAGTCACAAAAAAATCTTTTTTTCTGAATGAATCATTTCGAAACTGAATGTCAAAAATTGCTCCATTTTATGAGCTCGTGGCACATACACTTGAGGCAAAAATAAATCAACCACGAAAATAAGACAAGCTTTTAGACCTTGTCATTGCAACGTACTGAATCGTTCAGCGGACTAAACGGTTTTGCTTTTGATTTTAACAGGTTCTGCCGACGTCAGAATAAAATCAGCATTTCATTGAAAAAAGCTAGCCAACAAGCTATTTTAACCGAAGACATTTTGCCTTTTTGCGAGAATTAAAAGGTGCATTATGGTGTGAATGACGCTGATCCTCGCTTTTAGACGGTGGGAACTGATCCATAAAAAGATGCGTTTCACGCCAGATAAACATTAAACTTGTTTTGCAACAGCGGTCGTTATTGTGAATTCAATGGCTACTACCGTTTTCCAAAGACATTTGTGTACAACCCCGGATGACGTGAGTATGTCTCAAGACGAAGTTATGAGAGAGAGTGGTGTGTTCTGGGACCTGTTGTTTTTTTCTTGGTTGTTTGTGCCAAGGGGCTGCTGTTTTATTCACTTAGGGACAACGGCCAGCCACCACGCCTCCTATAATCTTTCCATTTATTTCAGTGGCTGAAAGAATCAATACCCAAATCTGCGCTGAGCCATCATCTTGTAGACGCACTTTTCTCCTTTTATGTACAGCTTGGGAATATATGTATTCCACTCGTTCGATTGTCTGCGACTTTTCCCATGTTTCACTGTGTAGGTTGGCGTTGTCTGCTCTTGAAGATCTTGCTGTCTGAGAAGATCTTATAATAATAATAATAATAATAATAAATAATAATAATAATAATAATAATAATAATAATAATAATAATAATAATAATAATAATAATAATAATAATAATAATAATAATAATAATAATAATAATAATAATAATAATAATAATAATAATAATAATAATAATAATAATAATAATAATAAAATTTATTTAAAAAAATAATAATAATAATAATATAGTTTATTTACGCACATGCCTTCCCTTGACAGGCAGGCTCGTGGCGTTTACAATCCAAAGAATCAACACTTATACAACCACTCAACACCACATTCCTACAAAACTCACACACTACACACATAAACAAAAAACAAGAACTAAAATCCAATAGAACAAACTATACAATATACACAGCACTTGCAGGCCAGGTCAAGTAAGGCGAAGCAGCTCAGCGGGAAAGGCGAATCGGAAGAGGTGGGTCTTTAGAGCACTTTTGAACTGGGGCAGTGTCAGAATGACGGACTGAGAGAGGGAGACTATTCCAGGTTACAGGTCCAATATAGGAGAAGGCACGCTGTCCTTGAGTTTTCTTGTTACGGCGGAGGACCTTAAGTATTCTAGAGTCAGCAGCTGAGCGTAGAGATCTGAAGGGCGTGTAGACTGTAAGAATTTCTGTAAGAGAGTGTGGTGCGGTGTTGTCGATGGCCTTGAAGCACAAAGTAGCAAGTTTATAATCTATCCTCTGAGCGATGGGGAGCCAGTGAAGTGTATGTAGGAGTGGAGAGACATGGGTACGCTTGGGACATCAAAAAACTAGCCTAGCAGCACAATTCTGAACTTTCTGGAGTTTGTTAAGCAGAGTGTCAGGGATGCCAGCGAGAAGAGAGTTTCCATAATCGAGACGAGACAGAACAAGTGATGTGATGAGCGTTTTGGTGGCCTGCTGAAAAAGATAATGACGAGTGGTACTAATTTTCCTTAACTCCTAATAATTATGCTAACTGACAGGCTTTGTTGACATGAGCTCTCATTGACAGATCATCGTCAAACATGACGCCTAAATTTCTAACAGACTCAGAGAAGACGATATCACTGTGACCAATGGTTAGTTTGAGGACCTGATCCGATTCGCCTCCGCCGCCCACCAGGAGTGCTTCAGTTGGAGATTATTCAGGGTCATCCACCGTTTCACGTCAGAGATACAGTGTTCGCTGGTAGAAAGAAGAGAGTGGATTTGACTGGGATGGGAGGAGTTGTAGAGCTAGGTATCATCAGCAAATTCACTGTGAGAGACTGAATGACTATCAATTAAATTGGAGAGGTTGGGTGTACAGTAGAAACGGCAGAGGACCCAGAACAGAGCCCTGAGGGACTCCGTACTTGAGAGGTGTAGGATCAGACGCAAAACCCGAGATCGAAACAGTCTGTCTACGTTCTGAGAGATATTAATGCAGGAAAGAGAGTGCTAAGTTCTCAATGCTAAAAACGTTTTTAAGACGGGCGAGAAGAATTCCATGGTCTATTGTGTCGGGCGCGGCACGCAAGTCCAACAGAGTAAGAAGATAAACTTTGGAATCATCAGAAGCAACGAGAAGATCATTTAGAACACGGAGCAGAGCTGTTTCGGTGGAATGATGAGCACGGTACGCAGATTGAAAACGGGCCAAAAGGTCATACTGGGACACGTGCTCCAGCAGCTGCTGCAAAGCTAACTTCTCTAACAATTTTGACAGAAAAGAAAGATTGAAGACTGGCATATAATTACTAAGTTTGTTTGGATCCAGGTCCTGATTCTTCAAGAGCGGCTTAACTATAGCCTGCTTGAAAACACTTGGGAAGGTGCCAGTCTGGAAGCAATCGTTGATCATCTGTGTCAGGACAGGTAGGATCTCATCAATGCACTCAACTAAGATGGGTGTGGGAACAGGGTCAAGATCACAGGAGGTAGGGTTCATACTGCGGATGGACTTGAGGACCGCACTAGCCTCAACCGGGCTGAACTGAAGGAGGGGAGTACCCCTGAAGAATACTGGGGCATCACTAACAGGCGCACCTGCATCAGCAGACATGTCAACGTTGCTTCGAATATCGGACACCTTGGACACAAAAAAGTCGCAAAACATCTAAGGTAACAGCGGCATTGCTGAAGAAGGGAGAGTAGTACAACGGGTCTTGTTCATGAGCATGTTCGTGATGGAAAATAATTGACCGCAAGTGATAGAAGCACATATATTTGCATTGAAGTACGCTGTCTTAGCCGTATCGACAAGACAATTTATCTTGTGTTTGAAAGAACAAAAAAATTCTTTGTGAACAGCCAAACCAGAACGCAGCCACTTCAGCTTGTCGCTTTTTCTGCTTCAAAGCACGGAGTTCGGCAGCGATGGTGCTATACCACGGGGTGGAGCGACGCCGAGGGACCTTACGCTGCGCTGCTGGGGCATGACTATCAAAGACAGAGCGGAGATGATCACACAACTGGTCAGCGGATGGCGCAGGTGACGCAGCAGCCAGAGCAGTCACATCATGTTTGAACACAGTGAAATCAATCTGTAAGTGACAAATAATGAAATGTGTTATTTCCCGACCAATGTAATAGAAAACCTCGAAGTTCCAGCCACGCCTAATGTCTTGTGCATTTGCTCACGAATACGAGCGAGCTATAAACCTAAACGCGACTGGCTGGTATGATTACTGGATTTCCATGAATCCGTGGAATGGAAGCTACCGCCAGACGATGTTTGCTTGGAGAACAATGAGTGACGCCGTCAACCTGCTCAAAGAGCGTACAACGGATAGAAAGCTTACTTAATAACGACGTCCTCTTTCTATCTTCCCAATGGCACATTGTGGTCTTTGCTCGTCTCTGGGAGTTCTGGCGTCAAAGTTGATTTGACAATATGTTCATGAAAATAGAATGGCTCGGCTACTTTTGCTCATACGTATTCAAACAATAGCAAGTCATCACTCTGTCTCTTCTTAACGAATGCAAATGGGAAACTGTGTTCCTGACCGTTGAGCTCGAAAACAGATTTTCCATACGATAGAACGTTTCGTTCGGTCGTCGATAGATGGTTAGAACCACTCACCTTCCCCCCCCCCCTCTCTATTTTCCTATGCCCTTCTTTCTCGACTCCACTTCTTCCCTCAATTCCTGCTTCATTCTGTATCTCCGTTGCCTCCTGCCCATTCGTCCTGCAACACTTGAATACGTTTGTGAAATCATAGTGTTTGAGGCTCTCAACAATATATCACTTTGTAAAGAAACATGTACTCGTGCAGGAAAGGATGTATGTACACTCTGCTTCTGAAGGTACGCAGAAAAAAAAACGGATTAGCACGGCTGGAAAATAACTGTCAAGCCATCCCGAGCAGAGACGAAACTAGGGCATCTAGTTGTGGTGCACTGTTGCCGACAGGTCAAACCACTCCTCCAAATTCCACTCTGAGAAGGATGTCATCAGCGAAGTTGTTTATTGTGTCTTCGTAAGCAGATTTCTAGTGCTAAATGGATTGCCATAGAGTTTCGAGATACATCATTTGATTTGATGTTGACATTAAAAACTGTATTTGGCGAGAAAGGCTTTTTAAAAACTAAATAAACAATTATCTGAATGTGGTCTGTTTGGTTGGTATGTTTTCAATGTCATAGGAGCAGATTGTACAAAGAAACAAATACTTTATGGATACTTGTCTTAGTGACTTTGAACTTAATCTAGGAGACATATATTTTTGTTCTGCGAAAATACTAGTTTCTTTTCCTTTATTTTTTAGAATCTAAGTCAAACGAATTTTTGAAAGTAGATGGAGTTGCATGAGTTAGTCGATGAGTGTGTTCACGTCAGAAAGTACTCTCGTTTTCCCCTGTTCATTTAAGAGTTTTTAAAGGCGCATTTTCATTCGTGCAGCAGCTAACATCTAATTTGCTAGAATTGGATCATGTGAATGTGGAGAAACATGATTCATATAACTTGTGTGAATTCGAGACGGTGTTCACCCGGTTAGTTGGACAATCACGAAGAATGCTCTTCAAAAGCTCTACAACCGTTATTCTAATCACACTGTAACGAAACCATTCTTATTGGTATTTACTCTTTCATGCAACTCTCATTTGAATATTTGCATATTTCAACGGCTGATTATTTCCCGTAGCAACACGTTAAAGTGTTGTTGCACCTGTAAATTCTGTCCATGCTTCTGTGTGAATCGTGAAACATGTTCCGCTTTCCATTAAACATGACACAAATCATGAAAAAGTGAAATGGTTTGTCGGGTAACTGCAGATTAAAGAGTGATTTATCGTGGCTACGTGATTTCATAACCATGCCCTGGGTGATGGAAGACTTAATCTATGTAAATTCGTCGCCTCCGTTACCTCAAGACAATATGTGCGTGCATGCACATATTTGTGTGCTTGCATCTATTTGTGTGCAAGCGTGTGCGGCATGATGCATGTGTTTTAGCACAGATTGGCACAATGTTTTTCTCGTTTACGACTTAGATGTTGGCAACGGAAGAAACTCATTCCTCTGGAGTTGCTAATGTCATTTGTGGTGTCCGGGAACTAAAGACAATTGAATCGAGGCGCATAGTGCCTTCACCATTGCTGAAACAATTGACAGTTGACAAGTTTTTAAAAAGTGACTTGAATGCGTGAGAGACACTTTTACTACACTGTGGTTATTGCACTGACAGCTTTGGATTGTGTTTTGTCTGGCTGCAGCTGACAATGAGCAAGGGAAGTACATACGCACACGACTTTGCGATGATACTGAATGGCTGAGTGGTTGCTACCTTGGTTATGTTATATATGGTGTTGTACACGATTTCACATTCTGTAATGTTGATTGTTCCATTAGCTGTCGCATTGATCTAAGAAATACATGTTTGGTATCTGCCTTCTTGTGTTTGCTTTTTTAGCGTCACCTGTTCCTTGAAAACTTTCGTGTTTCTTGTCACTGAAAAAAAGAAGTTAAAATCCAAAGAGGTGAACAAAGGAGTTATATGTTCACAGTAACATATGTGAACATTAAACTGATGTTACTAGATTAGATCAATAGAAAAGTCATTCCTAGTCCATCTGAACCTTAGGAATTGGTCGTTTTCTTTCATGAGATTATGATGATGAGTGAGAGAGAGAGAGAGAGAGAGAGAGAGAGAGAGAGAGAGAGAGAGAGAGAGAGAGAGAGAGAGAGAGAGAGTGTGTTTTGGTGTATTTTTCGCACTGTTGCTGCTGAATAGAGAGGGTAAAACAGTCACAATTTGCCTTCTTTACCAAGGTGCAATGCCACATACTCAAAGATTGACATTTACGCCTAGTTAAAAGGTCCGTTCCATCAGCCGCTAACTTGAAAAATTGAATCGCAGGTGATGGTCTGTCGGCTATGGAGGGTGACTAGTTGAGTCGCCATCATCTGAGGTGCCGCGTGGAGCTCCAACCCCAAAAGATCAATGCACTCAAGAGTTGTGGTGGACACTCGACACAGTGGTCCCTGAAGATGTCACGATTGTTGCTCGAGTGGCATTGATCTCGAACAGCAACCATCGGCTGTTAACACCGCTCCATGATTAACGCTGAAGCTCTTCGGGTGAGACATCTCGCATTCTGAGTGCAGCGGCTTTTTTCAAAGGCAAAGCCTTGAAACCAAAATGTTCCTTACAAGGACAGATCGCAGTCATTTGGAGCAAAACACAAACTATCCTAAGGCAGGCTGCCGATGACATCGCATCCTCCATGGAGGGTCATGCAGTTCCGCAAAAAACCAGTTGGGAGCTAGGGGTTAATTAATACACGACAGGATATCGCACATTTTACATCGGGGTAATCCTGGCACCTCAAGCGATATTTATCTTTTGATGCGTTCTTTTCCGACTAATTGTAAACATTTATTTCATTCTTAGAGAAAAATGAAACGAAAACAGCGTTGTACGCTGCGGTTTTTCTTGGAACTCTTGCTGGAGGCTATGCCTTCATTCCGTTTAAGTTGGTCCTCATTTGCATCTCGCCTCCGTGGCTCGCGTTTGTAGACGGCGAGTCGATGTTCTCTATGAGTGGCGTGAAACGAATCATTTGCAAGAGCAAAGGGATCGATTTATTTGAGGGAAAATGTGTGGTCTTTTGAAGGATATTTCTGACCCGACATTGCAATCCTGATAAAACGAGCATGTTCATTCCAAACGTAATGGGCGAGGCGGGTACCGCAGAATTCCAGAAAATGTATATAAAACTTGTTCAAGAAAAATTTTATACGATACCCTTAGACTGATTTTAGTCTCCATGTATTCACATTTCTTGTGACCGTAAGAGGCAGAGCTTCAAATCGCAGCTAAAACGTAAACACAGCAAAGTATATTTGGATGATTTGTCTTGTCAGAATATGGTGGCCATAGAAACATTATAAAACTAGAAGACATTCTGAATGTAAGAGACGATAATATTTGTTTTCTCCAGGTCTCTTTATGAGACTCCAGATGGAAAAAATTCAAACGAACAGATACTGCAGTTCACGGTAGATTGGAACAAGTTGGTGAGGATCATAATCATCTGGATTTAAAATGCGAAGAGGGTTTTAATCGGCAACATGTTAATTGTGTTCTTTGCGGTAAAAGCGTCGTTTCAGGATCGCCTCTTCCCTTTTCACTATTTCAGACCCCCATTCTGCACACTGCGTTGACTGTTGCTCATTGAAACTGACCGACATGTCTACCGCTGGTAGCACACAGCAAATGAGTGTGAGGGGAAAAGATATGTATATCGTACGGGCTGCGTGGGCTATTGTACTTTTGGAAACTAGCGAAAGTGAACAGTAGAAGTTTGAGAATAGGTCGCCATTTACGGTCAGTGCCACATGACTTTAGCGTGGGTTGGTCGTTGTTAAGGTGTGAGTGGGAGGGATTCATAACCGGGAGTATCCAAAACCTAACATTTCGCATGGCGAGGGGTCAGATGTAATGGATGGATGGATGGAGTTTCAGGGTCTATTAGCCTTGTAAACTTTATAAGGCCACAACGTTATTAAAACCAAGTTATTAAAACTCTCCGCGATAGTGGATTCACCTTACTAGTGACATAAAATCCATTAAATCGGGTTCCACTGCCCATCAGCCAGCGAAGGCTGAGTAGAACCTTCAAACACGAAAAAGCATAAGAGCGATAGGGCAAAACTTCACATCTCGATTTCTTTCGTCATCGACAAAGCAATTATTAATGGATGGAGCCCAAGGGCTTATCAGCTTTGAAGGACATTTAAGGCTACAACATACTTCCACTGTACAAACATGTGGAGAAATGTCGAAAACACTGAAAGAGACAAGTCGGGGCAATTATTCCGACTAATTGTGCCTTGCCTTTATGGGCCTGGCACCCAAACTTAACTAAACTGTATTTTTTATTTAAAGCCTTTTGGCCCTGAAAAGGGCAGTTTGATTTTCTTGTCTCTCGAGTGTTGGGCGTCAGACGTGAGCTCCTGGGGTCGTCGTGCCTGGCGGGACTGGCTGCTGTAGCAGGTCTGTGGCCAGCGGCTGCGGATAGTGGCTCCAAGAGGTCGCTGTGGCGCAGGCGGCGGCGGCTGTGGCTGTTGAGAGCGGCTGCGAGAGCTGTGGCTGGGAAGAAAGTTGCTTCGCGGGCGAGCTTTCGGAGTTACACTTCTTCATCTGGCCGTAGTGATGAGAGACTGGCGGGTGAGGGGTTTTATAACAGGTACGCGCACCGTTGTCTGTTGCATGGTTCCATGCTGTCTCTGCCTGCGGGTGCATTGGTGTGGAGCCCACTTTGGACCAGCAGTCTTTTCAGGTTGGGGGGCTGCCTGAAGGCCAGCACAGGGGGAGTCGGGACTGCCTGGGAGAGGCGCTTGTCATCGTTCAGTAGATATTGGAGGTCGTTCAGTCCACGTCGTAGTTTTTCCGCCCCTAGAAAGTAGTTCACTACGAATGGGACTCTGCTGGCTCCAGAATCTCTGTCTTGTCGGACGAGAAGGTCATCCATCACCTTTCTGATTGGTGGCTTTTCTGAACTGGGCGCGAACAGTTTCGCGTCGGTAGCCACTGCGGAGAAGTGCGGTTTCCAGCTCCTGTAGATGTCTGTCCCGGTCTTGGTGGTTGGTTTGTCCATATGGGATAGCATCCTTCACATGCCGTGGATGTGAGCTGGTGAAGTGGAGCATCTGCAGGTTGCCGGTCGGTTTCCTGTAGAGGGAGGTGTAGATTTGGCCATCCTTCCCGTAGACGCGAGTGTCTAGGACACTGACCGATACCGGGTAGAATTCCGTGGAGAGTTGGATGGTTGGGAGGAATTGGTTGATGTCTCTGTGGAGCTGTCTGAGTGCCTCTTCACCATGGTTCCAGATGAGGAAGGTATCGTCAATGTAGCGGCAAGATAGTTACTTTTAGAGGTCAGTGGTCCACACGGAGCGGCTTAATCTTATGTTACTGAGAGAAACTACTAAAGGAAGTAACTGTACAGCGAGAGGGGATGTTCCCGTTCCGCGGTTTCCCATTTCGCCGTTTCCCATTTTTTGCAGTTTCCCGTTTCGCCGTATTAATCAAGTAAGTGTCACTTTGCCGTAAAAGTGAGATACATAGAAATCAGTAAGAGTGAGAGATATAGAAATCAGTAAAAAAGAGATATATATATATAGCAATCAGACATTACTTTCATTAATAGGGAAATGAGACATATAATTAACTGAGAAATTTAATGAACTACATTGAAAACATTAGAAATCATATAAAATCTTAACATTTAGTCTTTCATTCTTTCGGTCTCTCTTTCTCTGACATATTCTTTGAAGTCGAAAAAGCCCCTCTGACTGTTCTTGCTGCTCTCTGACATATTCTTAACCGATGGCGATAGCAGTGGAGCATGCATCAACATACTCCAAGAGGTCACGTTGCCCGCTGACCATTTCCTCGTGGAGTTGTTGGAGTCTCCTGGAATTGGTCAGAAACCGATGAGCTTTTCTGCGCAGAGATTGGCCTGCTCTTCGAAGGAACCCCTCTGACTGTTCTTGTTGCTCTCCGATGAGCGTGCACAGCTTGCAGATGTTTGGATGCGCCCCTTAACTGCTCCTGTTCATTGACGAGTGGAATCCCTCAACGTGGTTATTCGTTCTTGAAGAACCCAATGTCATGCGATCGAATTGATTCCACATTCGGCGAGGGAATCTTGCTGCGACGTCATCGAACCATGTTCTGATGCAGTAGTCTGTCAGTTGCACAATTCTTGCATCGTCTGGAGCATATCCCGCAAACTAAAGCCAGGCTTGGTCTTGTCTGTCGAGCGGAATGAACGAGAGTCCTGCCAGTCAACGAATGAATGATCTTATTTCAGGGTTGTCTCCATAATCATTCGCAAGGCCAACCTCCTGAGTCTTCCGCCAAATGGACTGAGGGAAGTGGAATAAACATCCGTCTATGACAGCGTTGGGAAACTCGACTGAGATAGCCTGGATGCAGGCCAACTCAAAGTCGACTGAGCACCGAGGAGGGTCAAATGCCAGAACAATCCTCGCAGCGGCACGCTTCAAGATGTCAAAAAGCCGTCTATACGTCTCTCTTTTTGTCTGGCAAAAGCGCATAGATCACCGGGGTCATGACATACTGCATCACGTGTATTGTATACAACTGCGTGAACAAGATTGGAGTCGTCCAGAAAGTTCCGTTTATGAACAACTTGTCAGAAGCGCACATCCTGTTCACATTCTCTTCAGTTCCAAAGATCAGAATCTTGTCAGCATGTCCGTCAGAAGCAAGGAGGACACGTCTCCCATCCACAGTTTTGCTGAAGAGCGGCTGGACGTCCACTTCACTGCGTGTTTGTGGAAGTACTGGCAGAAATTTCCTTCTTTCTCTGTGGAGGGAAGACTTCACTTGATGGTATTGGGGGGAAAATCCAGCAATTTCATCAGCATTGCCGCGAGCGTTCATTTCTCTCAATGCCTCGTTGTACAGTTGTATTACAGATCGTCCAGGTTCTTCTGTGCATTTTCTTTTTACCCCTGCTACCAGCATCTTTGCCTCCATCTGAGCATGGGAAGCTGGATGGGAATGATTCCCGGGGACCTATATAAACAGACAGAAAGAGAGAAAAAATAGTCAGTCTTCATGGCAGGTCTGCCGACTTGGGACTATACACTCATTTCATCATCATCATCATCATCAGAAAAAATAGAGGGAAAGAACGACAGAGAGAGGACAAGAGAGACAAAAAGAGAGTTGGACAGAGGAGAGAGAGAGAGAGAGAGAGAGAGAGAGAGAGAGAGAGAGAGAGAGAGAGAGAGAGAGAGAGAGACGAACAACGAACAACGAACAACTGGTTTATTGTGGAGGCCTCCGGCCCATTACAAATGACAGTAATAGCACAAATTTGGAAACAATCTTACCACTTCCCAGGCTACTATTGGACAGCGGTGACAATTGTGGCTTGTAATCCATGTCATCAATCATCAGTACATTCTAATTTTCAAAAATGTCTATATAGCTGTTTAACAATGGCATTGC
>JAWQFJ010004427.1:82500-90232 GCA_034096865.1 Theodoxus fluviatilis | reverse complement strand
TTTTTTTTTTTTTTTTTTTTTTTTTTTTTTTTTTTTTGTGGTGTGTGAAGAGAGAGGAGGGAGAGACAGAGAGACACAGACATATTGACAGAGAGAGAGCGATAGACAGAGAAGGAAACAGATAGACAGACAAAGAGAGACAAAGGGACAGAGAGAAACAGAGAGAGAAACAGAGATAGAAAGAGAGAGAGAGAGAGAGAGAGAGAGAGAGAGAGAGAGAGAGAGTGAAAGAGAGAGAGAGAGAAGGGGGGGTTGCCATTGCAGAGTGAAAATTGCTTGCATGGGCAAAATGTATTCAACGCAGCATATAGCCTTTCACTAAAATCTCGCAACCTCCCATCCCCCCTACCTCCCCCACCTCTCTCTCTCTCTCCCTCTCTCTCTCTCTCTCTCCGCTCTCTCCTCTCTCCTATCTCTCCTCTGTCTCATCTCTCTCTCTATATATCTCTCTCTGCTCCTCTCTCTCCTCTCTCCTCTCCTCTCTCTCTCTCTCTCTCTCTCTGTGTCTCTCTCTCTCAGGATCCACCCCTTGCGAATGGAAATTCCCCGTAGTAAGAGTGGGCAGGTCTCTGGCAGTGGTCCAGGAACTCTGCGAGGGACAGTGAGGGAGGCAGACAGGCTGGCAGCCATAGTAGTACTAGAGGTAAAAATGGGGAACATAGGAAAATTTCCAGGGAAAAGGTGAAGGATGTGGGACCAAAGGTTAGAGAGGTGGGAGCTTGTCAAGGGACAGAGATGCAGTGCGGTGAATTGGTAGTGGATGGAAGGAAGGTAGAAAATACAATACGTGATGCAGGGCTAAGAGTGAAGCTTGTTGGAAAACGTCATTGCTGTGTATGTGGTGAGCTCATGCACTTGGATATCAGAGAGAGAGAGAGAGAGAGAGAGAGAGAGAGAGAGAGAGAGAGAGAGAGAGAGAGGAACAGATGCATCAGTAGTATTTAATAACAGTAGTAGCAGCAGATGCATCATTATTAGGTGTGGTAACAGCAGTGGCAGTAACAACAGCTAGTGGAGGAGGAGGTAAGGAGGTGCAGATAAGGGAGAATAAGCTAAAATGCAGTTAGAGAAGGAACTAGAGAACAAAGAAATAAGGGGGGGGGGAAGAGAAAACAATAAAAGAAGGAAGTGAGGAAGAGGAGGAGAAAGAGGAGGAGAACCGAAGTAGTACTCGTACTAGCAGCAGCAGCAGCAGCAGCAGCAGCAGCAAGAGGAAGAGTGACATCCGCACTGAATGAAGCAGCAGACGCTAAACGACGAGGAGGAGGAGGAGGAGGAGGAGGAGGAGGAGGAGGAGGAGACTGTGGAGAAGGAGGAGACTGTGGAGGAGGAGGAGGAGGAGGAGGAGACTGTGGAGAAGGAGGAGGAGGAGGAGACTGTGGAGGAGGAGGAGGAGGAGGAGGAGGAGGAGGAGGAGGAGGAGGAGGAGGAGGAGGAGGAGACTGTGGAGAAGGAGGAGGAGGAGGAGACTGTGGAGGAGGAGGAGGAGGAGGAGGAGGAGGAGGAGGAGGAGGAGGAGGAGGAGGAGGAGGAGGAGGAGGAGGAGACTGTGGAGAGGGAAGAGACTGTGAAGGAGGAGGAGGAGGAGGAGGAGGAGGAGGAGGAGGACTGTGGAGGAGGAGGAGGAGACTGTGGAGGAGGAGGAGGAAGAGGAGGAGGAGGAAGAGGAGGAAGAGGAGGAGGAGGAGGAGGAGGAGGAGGAGGAAGAGGAGGAGGAGGAGGAGGAGGAGGAGGAGGAGGAGGAGGAGGAGGAGGAGGAGGAGGGAGGAGGAGGAGGAGGAGGAGGAGGGAGGAGGAGGAGGAGGAGGAGGAGTAGGAGGAGGAGGAGGAGGAGGAGGAGGAGGAGGAGGACGAGGAGGAGGAGGAGGAGGAGGAGGAGGAGGAGGAGGGGACTGTTTTATTTATCTAAAAGGATAAACAATTCCAACCTTTACAAGAATGCCAAGATACTGTAAACTCAAGAAAGCTTGAATGTTGTCTATTTGTGCAAGAAAACACAACCCCGTTCCAGCAAAGCTGATGGCAAGACTGTGACAACGTGAATCCCAGGAGAACATCTATGGAGAGGGCTGGGTTTTAAGAGGGGAAAAGAATGTTGATGTTACAGGATCTGTTCTCTCCACAGGTAAAGTTGCACCTCAACGCTCAACATCTGGTACACTCGTACCTGCCTCGTCGCTCCCTCATCACCTCCGATTCCAAGCCTGAGAAAGCTCGCATTCTCCCTTGCTGCCCAGTTTAGAAATAAAGGATTCAGTTTAGCCTTGTTGGCAGTCTCCTTGTCATAAACTTACAAAAGAAGTGTTTTCTGATTCTTAATTTTTGGTGGAGTATTTCGGTTTCTCATACTACGCATAACTCGAACCCATCCTACAACAAAATTAGTTCGTGCGTTGTAAAAGAAAAGCCTCTCTGAATGTTCCTTTTTACTTAAAAAAAAATTTTGGGGTGGTGAGAATGGAATTTTGTTTGGGAGAAAACTCCTGCTCTTCTTTCGCTACGATGACTAAGTCTCCTTAACTGTCATAGCAGCTCGAGGCAAAAACAAGACTGCAAGATGCAAATTTATACTTTCCTAATGTGCAAATGTATCTTAGATTATTACGTAAAGCCTCACGGACGACTATGATGATCGCTGAGGGCATCTGTCAAGCTGCAACGACAACGGCGATGATGGCGATGATGAAGAAGACGATGGCGACATCAAAAGTTGCGCATGCGCATTGCTTTGTGCATAAATAACACTAATCCAACTTGCACTGTTTTAGATTCATCATTGCGCGTCATAAATATATGTGTAGTATTCCTAAACTTCAGAGGGCTTTCAATGTCACTGTGGATTTACCAGAGTTTGATAAATTACCTCTTTCTCATTCAGTAAAGCCCCATCGCCCTTTGAATGGATGGCACGCCATTTGCTTGACAGGAAAACTTCCACCGTTCTTGAATGGCTTGGCAGACATTGCGTCATGCTGAAAAGGGGATTGAAATGATTCGATGTTTGGCAGAGGGCGCATGAAGGACGAGACGTTCTAAATGCTATTTTCCCTCTAAAATTGCTCCCTTGAAATAAAAAATTGCAGTCTCAATGATAAATGCCTGGCGACTCAGTGGCTCATGCTGCAGGAACGTCAGGCAATAAACGTCGTGGTCTGCTTCTGCCCGAGTGTTTGCTTGGTCTCCAGATGGGGCTCGGCACACGTTGCACATACTGCACAAGAAAGGCACAGGAGTACATGTCCATGTCATACTGCCTGCCTGAGACCAACAGAGTCTTGTCTGCCTGCCTGGCTGATGACACGTTTCCTGTTTGTGTGAATTCCATTAAAATTTCAATATATTCTTTTTTTAATAATATGGCCCAATGACTCAAAATCCTTTTTTCTAGAGTTCCTGAACTATAATTGGAAAAAAGCCAACTCTATTCTTCAGACGTCGAGGTGAAGCCCTAGGCTATTTTAGATGGAGATCAGAATCAGCTGCTTTCAAACACAGAAAAAGTTTAGGCCCAAGCACCAGGAAGAAAGAGTTATGCAGCTCATAGTCACTTGATATCCCTATAACTCTACATGGGCTGACACTTTTACTTTGGTCACGTGGTAAGGCAAGACCTAATTCTGTAGCGAGCCGCCATCAATTTCGCATGTCAAGGCTGCGGGAGAAGGAGAGGAGGGGGGAGGCTCCCAGGGAGGGAAAGAGGGGGGAGGGAAGGAGGTAGAGGAGGGGGAGGGGGAGGCAGAAAATAGACGTGGCGCCGGCTCTGGAGCTTGTGCGTCAGGTAGATAAAGTAGGTACAGGCCCCTTGAGAGACAAACAGGCGACCATGGGAGTTTGCATAGAAAACTCCCGTGAGAGCAATCCTTTTTCCTGTGTTGTTCTTTGCTTCTCCTCCCGCCAAACCTCTTCTCTTCCTCCTCTTGCTGCTGCCGTTTATCTTTTATCCCTCTGTCTTACTAATCTCCTTCTGAGCAGAGCGTTTTCTTTCAGATATCTACTGTGCTCCAATCCTTTTACTCCTCCATGTCCGCCGGCTCCCTCTAACTGTAAAGGTAGCTTATCTCCTCTTCTGCTGCTTCTACCCATTCTCAGGTTTCTCTTTTATATCTTGTACTGCTGTTGCTGCTTCTTTTGCACGTGCTTCTCATCTTGATTCCTTTGCTTCTGAACTTGTTCCTCTAGCTGCTGGTGTTTTCTTTTCGCTCTCTTCTTCCTGTTCCTCGTCTTCCTGCTCCTGCTCCTCGTCCTCTGCTGCTCCTCTTATATCTCGCTCTCCTATTGCTCCTTGTCCTCTTCGTGCTACTCTTTCTGTGGCTGCTGCTGCTGCTGCTGCTCCACCCCCTCATTCTCTGCTTCTATCCCGGTCTTTGACCTCCTCCTCCACCTCCTCCTCTATCCCCGTCTCCTCCTCCTCCTCCTCCTCCTCCTCCTCCTCCTCCTCCTCCTCCTCCTCCTCTTCCCTCTCCTCCTCCTCCTCCTCCTCGTCTATCCCCGTCTCCTCCTCCTCCTCCTCCTCCTCCTCCTCCTCCTCGTCTATCCCCGTCTCCTCCTCCTCGTCTATCCCCGTCTCCTCCTCCTCCTCCTCCTCCTCCTCCTCCTCCTCCTCCTCCTCCTCTCCTCCCTCCTCCTCCTCCTCCTCCTCGTCTATCCCCGTCTCCTCATCCTCGTCTATCCCCGTCTCCTCCTACTCCTCTATCCCCGTCTCCTCCTCCTCCTCCTCCTCCTCCTCCTCTCCTCCTCCTCCTCCTCCTCCTCGTCGTCTATCCCCGTCTCCGCCTCCTCCTCTATCCCCGTCTCCTCCTCCTCCTCCTCCTCCTCCTCCTCTCCTTCCCTCTCCTCCTCCTCCTCCTCCTCCTCCTCCTCCGTCTTCTTCTTCTTCTTCTTCTTCTTCTTCTTCTTCCTTCCTTCTTCTTCTTCTTCTTCCTTCCTTCTTCTTCTTCTTCTTCTTCTTCTTCTTCTTCTTCTTCTTCTTCTTCTTCTTCTTCTTCTTCGTCGTCGTCGTCGTCGTCGTCGTCGTCATCGCCGTCGTTGTCCTTGTTGTCATTCTTCATCATTCTTTCTTTTTCATTCCAGTTCACAAAATAATCGCCATGTTCTCTGCAGAGCTTGCCCAGAATTGCGGTGGAAGATGCGGGACAGGGTGCTAACTGCACCACGTGACAAAATGGCGACAGATAGGCAGATTTCTTAAGTTGTTTTTGTCCTACAGGCCACGTGCATGACCTGAGCGTGAACCCAGGAACTACATCACTGTCAGACTTTGTCCCGGTCTGTGCACTCTTGAGCTAGCTGGAGAATTTATCTTGGGCTGAATGTTGTGTTGCTTGATGCATACCGCCCCAGCTCCTTGCCTTGACAGTCTGTTGTCTCTTCGCTGTGCAGCCATTCCTGGGAGTTGCAAGAGGACACAAATTATTTTACTGTAGTTTCATGATCTAGTGATAACGCTTTTCTGCAGCGGAAAGGGAAATGTCTTGACACAAACCACGCCCTGATCCTTTTGGTGACGCATTCTCATTTCCCTACAGTTATTTATATCTCAGTACTAGCAAAGATTATCATTACAAAGATAGTTCATTAGCTCATTGTTGTGATGCCGAGACACGTTGCGCCCCCAAGCGTCAAGCAACACGGGTGAATCAAGGGAAGTAATCACTCCGCTTAGCAACATGTAAATATTGCTTGTTTATCGACGCGTTTCTGATGCGATCCGATCATGTTTGTGAATAAATGTACGGTGTAATGTGTAATAAAATAATTTGCTGCAATAATGGGGGTGTTTTAGCTTTGTTTTTTGTAGCAGGCGTTGTGAAATCGAACTCGCAACATAGACCTAGATCTACATGATGTTGATGACTGGGAACGATCTAATTTTCATTATTATGATTTTTTTTAAAGTTTGGTTAGTTATTCAAACAATCATGACTAATGATATTGAGATCTGTGGTGTAATGTTGGTGACTGATGTGGCTGTTGCAGCAGGATGCTGAATTAAACGATGTATTTGTTCTTCTTGACTCATTAGAAAGCAGTGTTAAAAAGTCATACATTGTTTAGTTAACAACCATGTTCAACCCACTAACGATTAAGGAAAAGTGGGTTGAACATGGTTGTTGACTGAACAATGTATGACATTTTAACACTTTTCCTTAATCATTAGTGCTTGGTACTAGCAATTGTCTGAGCAATTTAAAACAATACCAAACTAAACTATTCTCAACGAAAACCATGCAAAGTCAGTGAACGTTATTTTTTTCTGGGGGCAAACAGAAAATATTCACAGCATTTGTATGTTTCCAGTTTATTGGAAGTTTATTTCTGACAGCAAGTTTTCGTGTTTGAAAGAGGTGGGCATGCTATCTCTTATATTACACGGATATGGTATGTAACCTGGGGAAGCTCCAAACAGCCGGACTTTGCTTGTCTAGTCTACCCCGGCCTCGCTTGCTTTCTGTCCGAACAATCTGTTTTTTTCCATGTTCACTTATCCGCCCACAGAACCTCGCATTCCGGGCCAACAAGTTATTTGGGAAACGTGAGCCGAAAACAAATTATCACCCTATTTCGCAGGGTGGCAGGTAGATGCCAACCAAAGAAAATAATGCAACTTCTGCAGCCAAAGCTATGCATCCATCTTCAACCGTCTACTCTTTTCCTCTCTGCCGCCTCACCTCAAAACAACCCTCACACCCCCTTACCGTTTGCCCCATCCCCCTATCTAAGACCGCCCCCTCCTCCCCCTTCTCCCTCTTCTCCTTTCCCCAACAGACGTCAGCCAGATAAAACAATACACAAACAAGACAGACACGCAGGTACTACGTATACTCTCCAAGATGTCTTCCCCCTTCCATCCAATCCGCAAAAAGCCTCCCTCTCCCCCCCCCCCCCCCCCTCATCTCTCCCCCCACCCATCCCACCCCACTAACCCCCCCCCCACTCCATACCACAGAAGCAAGCAGCATCCTGCTTCTTTACCCCTCTCTTCCTTTTCCCCTGGCTCAGCGCTGAAGATGCGGCTGCAGAGGCAGGGAGCTTTCCCAGGGCTATCATATGTCTGAGGAGTACAGAGGTCATCCCTACTACTCTCGTTGCGGCACCACCAGTCCAGCCTGTCTCCCGGCACGTGCCGAAGATAACCTTACACCTAGCCCTGATGGTGCCAGTGGTTGGGATGAGGGTAGGGGGTTGGGGCTGGGGATGATGAAGGTGGATTGTTGGAGGGTGTGGCGGCATGAAGGTAAGGGGAGAGAATGGAGGAATGGGAGATAGCATCAGTGGGCTGTGTACTCCAAGGAGGTGCTAACTGAGGAAATTCCTTTTTTGGTTTTCTTCTGCTATGCTGAATTCAGTTTGCACACACACACACACACACACACACACACACACACACACACACATGCACGCACGCACGCACACACACACACAGAGAGAGAGAGAGAGAGAGAGAGAGAGAGAGAGAGAGAGAGAGAGGAGCAATACGTATTAGGGCTTAAAGACAGAACCCAATCAATCCGCTTTTGTGACAGTTAACGACCTTTCTTTAAGACCATGCGATAATGGAAAGGGATGTAAATTGTATTTTGATAGTAAACTCAATGTGCACATGCAAAGGCTTTTGTACAAGTTTACGACCCATCCTGTCGACTATAGAAAAAGTCCTGTTCACACAGCCAGCCTGTCTGTCTGTCTCATTGATAAACATTTAGGTTGCATACAAGGATCCACCAACAAATGA
>JAWQFJ010004427.1:30000-77500 GCA_034096865.1 Theodoxus fluviatilis | reverse complement strand
TAACTATACTGTCTCTGCTACCAAGCAAAGTGTGCCGATATCCGATGAGGTGGGAAGTAGATCAACATATTTGAGCAACCCCCCCCCCCCCCCCCTCCCTCCTTCCCCCAACTCCCGGCTGCCACGGTGGTTTTTTTTTTTTTTTTTTTTTTTTTTGGGGGGGGGTGCTCGAGCACCCCCAGCACCCCCCCTAGATCCGGCCCTGATCACGGATCTGTCATCTGCAGGTGCTCCTTCTGTTTTCGCGCCTAAAGCGCGAAGCGCAACGGCCATCTTATAAAATGGATTGCTTGTCACTTTGGAAGGCAGAGAAAATTTGCTGCAGTGCTGGTTTCGCAACCTTCCCTTGCTGTCAGCAGTAACTTTCGCAGGTTCTCGCTGCTCTCCTGGCCAGAATGCGTCAGCCCACCTGCCATATTGGCTGAATGGAGGAAGAATGAAACACACACACACACACACACACACACACGCACACCACAAATAGACACAGGGCCGCTAGAGGAAAATAAAACGCTTGACGTGTAACCCTTGTGAAATAAGGTAAGCAAAGTAAATGAATACTTTAGTAAAAGTAAGCTTTGCCATGCATTTGTAAAACATGCATGTGTATTCTTGCAGGCGAGTTGGTGCACACTCCCCCTTTGTGTATTTAGCTATTAAGTGCAGAGGGGAAACAACCTGTTTGTGTGTGCGTTTATTTGCACGAGTGTTCTCTCGTGTATACGGTTGCATGCATCTGTGCGTGAATAGGTGTGTGTGTGTGTGTGTGTGTGCGTGTGTGTGTGTGTGTGTGTGTGTGTGTGTATGTGTGTGTGTGTGTAATAGTGTGGATTGTGTGTTTTTGAGTAAGAATGCCAGTCAAGATATATGTTTCTGTCTGAAGTTTTTCCAAACAAAGTGCAGCGCTTTTATTACCCCGTTTTAAAAATGAAAGTCGTGAAAGCGTTTTGCTCCTTTCACCCACTCGTTTTCTACTCATCGTATCACTTTTACTGGTCTTTCTACTAAGTACATTATTTTCATCTCTTGTCCTAACAAAAACCGTTTGTCGAAATATCTCATTTTGTTATATCTTGTATCGCATTGTGCATATTTCCATTTTAAAATGTCTTCGTCTTTGCATACGACCAGGACTTTTTTGTCTGGCGTTGATTGTTCTATAGTGTGACAAACACAGAAAAAGAATCATGTAGAACATCGTTTTTGCAAACGCCCATGAACTTTGTCTCGCATGGATTGTTTTATAGTGTGATATATACAGAAAAATAATTCATTGAGAACAACAATGACTTTTTTTATCTCAATGTTATTGTCGTCCCATGGGGCTGAACTTGTCGCACAGAAAAAAGAGCAACAATGGATTGTCTAGCGCTTGCTGGTGTCTTGACATTGACACACGCGGCCGCCAACCTCTTACGAAGTGGGATTTTAAAAGTCACGAAACAACGGCAGAACCTGTTCTCCTGGCCTTGACACCCTGGGTTTCATATGGTGCCGACCTCGCATGTTGTTGCCACCAGAAAATTGCATCACCGCAGACCACAAACTGGTTTAAGGACAAATAAAGAGGAGGGCAGGTTTTTCTTGCAAGTCAGCAGAACAGTCGATTATTGCTATTCGAATTTGTTTGTCCTGTTTATTGCCAAGCGCTTTACGACACGACAGATCTAAGTCATGCATGCATAATTGATGACGTATGTCGTGGCGAGGGCACGAAGGTCACGCAACGCCAAGGCCAATGGAAAGGGCGTGGGGGTGGGTGGGGGGTGAGGGTAAAGGGTGGCATGGTGGAGACCCCGCCCACGTTACGAATTTATGTGACATTTGCAGGGTTTTGATCTCTCCAGGAAGACAAAGAGATAGAATGAAATGAGCCTGGAAGCCATATAATGTGCGTTTTGTAGGTTATTCAAATTGAAAACCATCTATCATGGACATGTTGTTCCGTACTCTTTGTTTTTTCTTATAGCTTCGAGCAGAAGGTTTGCATGTTTGTTTGCCTGTGCATTCTGCTCATACTAATAATCTTTGTACATGTAATAATAAAGAAATGCTTATCTTCTACGGCCTTTTAAGTTGTTATTTCTTTCTTCGACTTTCTTCTTATATGCACGCGCTGCTTTTATCTAGTGTGTTGTTGCAACAACATTCAAATCCACATTTAATATGTTGAGGTCCCATGGCCAGCATTGAGCAAAGTACGTCATCAACGTTCGCCCCACGGGGCAGTGTGAGATTAATCAGTTCGTGCGTGATTTTAAACGTGTAAGTAACTTTATCACACACAGATTGAGATTTCAATCTAACCATTTTCTCCTAATGTAGATGAGATCCATTCACGTATATAATTTTCCCGTCACAATATTGAATATTTTTACTCATATTACCATGTCTCTTGAATTACCAACCAAGCGACTTTTTCAAGTCAGCGAAGAAATGTGTTTATCGACTAATTTAGAAAGCTAACTGCTTTGTTATTCTGTCACTTAAGGATGCAGTACACAAATACGTCAAAGTTAGCATCTTCAGATCTTTTTGAGACGGAATCGACATTGACGAAAGATCTGGACATGGTATCTTCTTAAAGACAGATTAACTGATTTGGAAGGCAAACGATTGCTGTGCTGGTTAACGGCTCAAGCATCCATTGTTTGAGTTTTCTATAGTCTCTGTAGCTAGTGGGTTGCAGACTGAGATGTCTGTAGTCTTTGTAGCTAGTGGGTTGCAGACTGAGTTGTCTGTAGTCTCTGTAGCTAGTGGGTTGCAGACGGAGTTCTCTGTAGTCTCTGTAGCTAGTGAGTTGCAGACTGAGTTGTCTGTAGTCTCTGTAGCTAGTGGGTTGCAGACAGAGCTGTCTGTAGTCTCTGTAGCTAGTGAGTTGCAGACTGAGTTGTCTGTAGTCTCTGTAGCTAGTGGGTTGCAGACGGAGTTCTCTGTAGTCTCTGTAGCTAGTGAGTTGCCGACTGAGTTGTCTGTAGGCTCTGTAGCTAGTGGGTTGCAGACGGAGTTCTCTGTAGGCTCTGTAACTAGTGGGTTGCAGACTGAGTTCTCTGTAGTCTCTGTAGCTAGTGAGTTGCCGACTGAGTTGTCTGTAGGCTCTGTAGCTAGTGGGTTGCAGACTGAGTTGTCTGTAGGCTCTGTAGCTAGTGGGTTGCAGACTGAGTTGTCTGTAGTCTCTGTAACTAGTGGGTTGCAGACGGAGTTCTCTGTAGTCTCTGTAGCTAGTGAGTTGCCGACTGAGTTGTCTGTAGTCTCTGTAGCTAGTGAGTTGCCGACTGAGTTGTCTGTAGTCTCTGTAGCTAGTGAGTTGCAGACTGAGTTGTCTGTAGTCTCTGTAGCTAGTGGGTTGCAGACTGAGTTGTCTGTAGTCTCTGTAGCTAGTGAGTTGCAGACTGAGTTGTCTGTAGTCTCTGTAGCTAGTGGGTTGCAGACAGAGCTGTCTGTAGTCTCTGTAGCTAGTGAGTTGCAGACTGAGTTGTCTGTAGTCTCTGTAGCTAGTGGGTTGCAGATGGAGTTCTCTGTAGTCTCTGTAGCTAGTGAGTTGCCGACTGAGTTGTCTGTAGGCTCTGTAGCTAGTGGGTTGCAGACGGAGTTCTCTGTAGGCTCTGTAGCTAGTGGGTTGCAGACTGAGTTCTCTGTAGTCTCTGTAGCTAGTGAGTTGCCGACTGAGTTGTCTGTAGGCTCTGTAGCTAGTGGGTTGCAGACTGAGTTGTCTGTAGGCTCTGTAGCTAGTGGGTTGCAGACTGAGTTGTCTGTAGTCTCTGTAACTAGTGGGTTGCAGACGGAGTTCTCTGTAGTCTCTGTAGCTAGTGAGTTGCCGACTGAGTTGTCTGTAGTCTCTGTAGCTAGTGAGTTGCCGACTGAGTTGTCTGTAGTCTCTGTAGCTAGTGAGTTGCAGACTGAGTTGTCTGTAGTCTCTGTAGCTAGTGGGTTGCAGACTGAGTTGTCTGTAGTCTCTGTAGCTAGTGAGTTGCAGACTGAGTTGTCTGTAGTCTCTGCAGCTAGTGGGTTGCAGACTGAGTTGTCTGTAGTCTCTGTAACTAGTGGGTTGCAGACTGAGTTGTCTGTAGGCTCTGTAGCTAGTGGGTTGCAGACTGAGTTGTCTGTAGTCTCTGTAGCTAGTGAGTTGCAGACTGAGTTGTCTGTAGTCTCTGTAGCTAGTGGGTTGCAGACTGAGTTGTCTGTAGTCTCTGTAGCTAGTGAGTTGCAGACTGAGTTGTTACCTTATGGGTTGCAGACTGAGATGTCTGTACTCTCTGTAGCTAGTGAGTTACAGACTGATTTGTCTGTAGTCTCTGTAGCTAGTGAGTTGCCGACTGAGTTGTCTGTAGTCTCTGTAGCTAGTGAGTTGCCGACTGAGTTGTCTGTAGTCTCTGTAACTAGTGGGTTGCAGACGGAGTTGTCTGTAGTCTCTGTAGCTAGTGGGTTGCAGACTGAGATGTCTGTAGTCTTTGTAGCTAGTGGGTTGCAGACTGAGTTGTTTGTAGTCTCTGTAGCTAGTGAGTTGCCGACTGAGTTGTCTGTAGTCTCTGCAGCTAGTGGGTTGCAGACTGAGTTGTCTGTAGGCTCTGTAGCTAGTGGGTTGCAGACTGAGTTGTCTGTAGTCTCTGTAACTAGTGGGTTGCCGACTGAGTTCTCTGTAGTCTCTGTAGCTAGTGAGTTGCCGACTGAGTTGTCTGTAGTCTCTGTAGCTAGTGAGTTGCCGACTGAGTTGTCTGTAGTCTCTGTAACTAGTGGGTTGCAGACGGAGTTCTCTGTAGTCTCTGTAGCTAGTGAGTTGCAGACTGAGTTGTCTGTAGTCTCTGTAGCTAGTGAGTTGCAGACTGAGTTGTCTGTAGTCTCTGTAACTAGTGGGTTGCAGACTGAGTTGTCTGTAGTCTCTGTAGCTAGTGGGTTGCAGACTGAGTTGTCTGTAGGCTCTGTAGCTAGTGAGTTGCAGACTGAGTTGTCTGTAGTCTCTGTAGCTAGTGTCTTGCAGACTGAGTTGTCTGTAGGCTCTGTAGCTAGTGAGTTGCAGACTGAGTTGTCTGTAGTCTCTGTAGCTAGTGAGTTGCAGACTGAGTTGTCTGTAGTCTCTGTAGCTAGTGAGTTGCCGACTGAGTTGTCTGTAGTCTCTGTAGCTAGTGAGCTGCAGACTGAGCTGTCTGTAGTCTCTGTAGCTAGTGAGTTGCAGACTGAGTTGTCTGTAGTCTCTGTAGCTAGTGGGTTGCAGACTGAGTTGTCTGTAGTCTCTGTAGCTAGTGGGTTGCAGACTGAGTTGTCTGTAGTCTCTGTAGCTAGTGGGTTGCAGACTGAGTTGTCTGTAGTCTCTGTAGCTAGTGAGTTGCAGACTGAGTTGTCTGTAGTCTCTGTAGCTAGTGGGTTGCAGACTGAGTTGTCTGTAGTCTCTGTAGCTAGTGAGTTACAGACTGAGTTGTCTGTAGTCTCTGTAGCTAGTGAGTTAAAGACTGATTTGTCTGTAGTCTCTGTAGCTAGTGGGTTGCAGACTGAGTTGTTACCTTATGGGTTGCAGACTGAGATGTCTGTAGTCTCTGTAGCTAGTGAGTTGCAGACTGAGTTGTCTGTAGTCTCTGTAGCTAGTGAGTTACAGACTGAGATGTCTGTAGTCTCTGTAGCTAGTGAGTTGCAGACTTAGATGTCTGTACTCTCTGTAGCTAGTGAGTTGCAGACAGAGCTGTCTGTAGTCTCTGTAGCTAGTGAGTTGCAGACTGAGTTGTCTGTAGTCTCTGTAGCTAGTGGGTTGCAGACTGATTTGTCTGTAGTCTCTGTAGCTAGTGAGTTGCAGACAGATTTGTCTGTAGTCTCTGTACCTAGTGGGTTGCAGACCTCCTTTTCCCAGGTCTTCCTCTCAGCCCATATACTCAGGCAGTCCTAAAGTACACAACCGCAACCTGAACCAACAACAACAACAACAAAAAACACCTGACCCAACCCAACATAAAACAGCTCAATGTGGGTCAGTGCGTCACCCTCACACTGAAGACTTTTTTCACTCTGCTGAAGGTATGCCTGGCCACGCTTTTGTTGGCAGCCAGGCGGATGGAACCACCAGACGCAATGAGTCGCGCTCTAGAGAACGGTTGGCCACACCTCTGCAGAGAGCAACGAGAGAAAAAACTCTTGGGCAAGCAACGACAACGATGCTGCAGGATGACAAGTCTTGTAGTTACACAAGCGTCCGCAATCACCAGTGCAAAGCGATGTCCCCATGCTTCTGAAAATTGAATTACAAGAGATTATTCAGGAACTGAATTGACTTGATTATATTTTGTTTTCATCCGCCCTTTGGATCGAAGTGACATTGGCAGCCTTTTGTTTTAGTGACAAGCGATTCTGAGAAATCGCAACGCCAAAAAAAAGGCTCATAATATTTTTACGACAGAAGGTCGACGCCAAAATGTCTTTGTCAGTTGGAGAATACAAGATTTCCAATTCGCTTTCGTTCCCTCTTGAGGGATTTTTTATCGTTTCAGTGGAAACTCTCAGTCACATGTATACCATAAATTCCCCACGACGCATTTCAGGGCTTTCCAATACGTCCGAACAAAAAAGATTTCACCCAAAAGAGTTACTCTCTCCCTTGTTATGTTTAAACAACAGTGGCTGTGTACGCATTCCTTACAGCTGTATGGTTCCGTCAAAGAAAGCATGAGAGAGAGATGGATAAAACTCGGATTACGGTAAAATAATACAGCTGACAAGATAGAACTTGCAGCGCAATACGCCAAGTGCACAGTGTCGACCTTGGCATTGCTGTTCTAATCTCTTTCCGTGTATTCACCTCTGGCTCCTTATGTCTGCTGGCGTGACATTGTGTTGAGTTAAAGTTTTGAAGCACTCCTATTATCTGCCCTCTATCTCTCATAGAAATATAGTCCTGATACCACCGTTTGCTTTGAAAATGAGCATTTATGCAACACTTCTCAAACTAACTTGTATGGCAAAACAGACAAACCCAGACGTTTGGAAACAATACAAAACTTATGCTTTATCGCTCACTGTTCAAACTGTTAATACTTTTTTCAAATGTCTGTTATTGTAAATACATCCTCGTTGTTAGAGTGCAAATATCCGGAGTTCTTGCCTGATATCCCCCTTATTCCCTGGAACGCTAGTTTACTTGCGCTTGTGGGGTCTGCTTCATTAGCATTTACGTAGGCAGCGACAGACGTGCAACTGGAAAGGATATTGTTCACGTTTGGGAAAATATCTGCTTTGTACTTTTTGCTGAAAGTTATTTGTAAATATTGTCTATGTGTCTGTCAGTCTTCCTGCTTGCCAGCCTGCCTGTCTGTGGGTTAGCCCCCCGCCCGTCCCTCCGTCAGTTCGTACGCGCACGAAGTCGCCGCTGGTTAGCACGGATGCAACAGTCAGAGGAATTTGGCTAGGGACACGCCACTGCCACAAAGGAAACGGGTGTCCACGCCTTAAACCACCGGTCAGCTGAATAGGTCACACCAGCTCAGGCGAATGACCTTTTGCATAAGCTGACCAGTGCTGGAAGGACCTGGGTCAGCTGAAACTGGTCAGTACCCAGCTTAAGGCCTCCGCACACGAGACAACTCCACTCCGGCAACTCGATTGCTCGCCATACATTGCTTCGTGTGCGATGTCGGTTGAAAGCAACTGGCATTCCAAGCAACTTTCTACGCCACCAGCAACTGCGTTGCTCGAGTTTAAACCTGTTCTAGTTTTGGGGGCAGTGGCGTGCCACTCTCTGTGAATCCACCAAGAGCCTCGTTCTCGTGTACTCGCGGCTATTGCACATTTAATGGCGGACGTCTTTGCTTTGCACAGAAAACGCTGAATTTGGGGACACTAGAAACCCCATCCAAAGAAAATGTAAGCCATGAACAGCATTAATTTATCAAAGCTGTATGTTGAATGCATCCATAGGTCGCGAAAGCTCGTATATTATAAATTTCAAAATGCAGGTCACACGCAGAACCATGTGTCCGCCGGTCAACGTGTTCGCAACGTGGCGAGAGGTGAAAAATCACAGTGGAAGCGTGTGCGAGCTGCAGTCTCCAGCATTGCCTGCTACATGGCAAGCAACCGGCCGCAAGCAACGTGGCAAGAGACTTTGGTTGCCTTGTGTGCGGAGGCCTTTAGCTGTATACAGCAACACAGGTCAAACACTGGCACACCAGCCAAGTATAGCGGGCAACGTCAGAGCGTGGAAAATTTTTCTCTGTCGAGGCCGCTCTCTCCAGAGAGCTTCTGGAAAAAAGCAGAAGAGTTTGCATAAGAGAAGAACTGTTAAAAGAGTAGGAAGAGGAGCAGGAGGAGCAGGAGGAGGAGGAGCCAGAGGAGCAGGAAGAGTAGGAGAAGAACTAGGAGGAGCAGCAGGAGGAGGAGCAGAAGCAAAAGGAGAAGGAGGAGCAAAAGCAGGAGGAAGAGAAGAAGCTGGAGGAGGAGGAGAAGGAGGAAGAGGAAGAGCAAAACCAGGAGCTAGGAAGAGAAGAAGAAGGAGGAGGAGGAACAAGAGGAAGAGGTGGAGCAGGAGGAGAAGCAGAAGGAGGACTAGGGGGAGGAGCAGAAGCAGGAGGAGGAGAAAGAGCAGAAGCGGGAGGAGCAGAAGGAGGAGTCGGAGGAGGAGCAGGAATAGCAGGAGAAGGAAGAAAAGCAGGAAGAGCAGAAGCAGGAGGAGGAGGAGGAGCAGGAGGAGGTGGAGCAGAAACAGGAGGAGGAGCTGGAGCAGGAGGAGCAGGAGAAGGAGCAGAAGAAAGAGCGCCAGTGCAGACGACAAGAGACAAAAACTGCGTCAACGATGACCGTAGGAAAGCACAAAGCTGTTCACACAAGCACGCGCTCGCACGTTTGCATGCACAAGCGCACCCACACATGAAGACTCGTAATCAACCTCCTTAAGTCTTCTTGTTTTTATTCGAAATTTAATTAACTCTGTGAAATTTCTTTATAGATAAACTGATGATGATCAAAGTCAAATGAAAAAAAGGACAATGTTAGATGTTGAATATATCAGTGTGAACTATACACACGTATATCCTAAGAGTAAAATTGCAGAGGTAAGAACAGGCAAGGCGGGCTGCTGATTCTGTGCAAGAATTTGAGTACGTGAGGAATTCACACTCCCTCCTAGGGAAAACTGGTCCAGACCACTTTGCCCCAACTACATTTCCAAACCTCCCTCTGTATTTTGCATGTCTGGGCTCCTGCCAGGATCTCACGGACGATTTGGCACAACATCTGACGACAGCTTCCGTGCCTGAACTATGCAGCACGTGCTTGCTCTTGCATAACTTGTGCTCTTGATGATTAGCGCAAATCTAAAAGGCGCTGGATTTGCCAGCCACTGCTGAGGGCCGGCCTCAAGTGCCACGTGCAATGTTAGTCGCTATAGATGGACGCAATTCGGATTCCTTTTTTTCCATACAACCCATGTGTCAAAGAATCGATAGAAAAGCTACGTTAAGAATACAATGCACAGAAATCAGAACTGAAAAAAAGAAATAATTGTGGATACACATTGATGGATAAATTTTCATGAAACTCGATAGTTACCATATATGCCAATTTGTAAAATTTGATGACGTCTCTTTCTAGATTTTAAAACCTTTTCTTTTCATTCTTTCTTCTCTCTTTCTTTCTTTCTTTCTCTCTTTCTTTTTTTCTCTCTTTCTTTCTTTCGTTTGTTCTTTCTTTCTTTCTGTCTTTCTTTCTTTTGTTCTTTCTTTTTGTTCTTTCTTTTTTCTTTCTTGCTTGCTTCCTTGCTTGCTTTCTTCCTTGTATCCTTCCTTCCTTCCTTTCTTCCTTACTTCCTTGCTTGCTTCCTTCCTTCCTTCCTTACTTCCTTGCTTGCTTCCTTCCTTGCTTGCTTGCTTGCTTCCTTCCTTCCTTGCTTCCTTGCTTGCTTCCTTCCTTTCTTCCTTACTTCCTTGCTTGCTTCCTTCCTTCCTTTCTTCCTTACTTCCTTGCTTGCTTCCTTCCTTTCTTCCTTACTTCCTTGCTTGCTTCCTTCCTTGCTTGCTTGCTTCCTTCCTTGCTTCCTTCCTTGCTTGCTTTCTTGCTTCCTTCCTTCCTTCTTTTTTTCCTTACTTGTTTGCTTCCTTCCTTCCTTTCTTCCTTCCTTGCTTCTTTCCTTGCTTGCTTTCTTGCTTCCTTCCTTCCTTGCCTTCTTCCTTGCTTGCTTTCTTGCTTCCTTCCTTGCTTGCTTCCTTCCTTCTTTTCTGCCTTACTTGTTTGCTTCCTTCCTTCCGTGCTTCCTTTCTTCCTTCCTTCCTTGCTTCCTTCCTTGCTTGCTTTCTTGCTTCCTTCCTTCCTTGCTTGCTTTCTTGCTTCCTTCCTTGCTTCCTTCCTTCTTTTCTTCCTTACTTCCTTGCTTGCTTCCTTCCTTTCTTCCTTCCTTCCTTCTTTTCTTCCTTACTTCCTTGCTTGCTTCCTTCCTTTCTTCCTTACTTCCTTGCTTGCTTCCTTCCTTGCTTGCTTCCTTCCTTTCTTCCTTACTTCCTTGCTTGCTTCCTTCCTTACTTCCTTGCTTGCTTCCTTCCTTCCTTTCTTCCTTACTTCCTTGCTTGCTTCCTTCCTTGCTTGCTTCCTTTCTTCCTTCCTTCCTTGCTTTCTTCCTTGCTTGCTTTCTTGCTTCCTTCCTTCCTTCTTTTCTTCCTTACTTGTTTGCTTCCTTCCTTCCGTGCTTCCTTTCTTCCTTCCTTGCTTCCTTCCTTGCTTGCTTCCTGCCTTCCTTCCTTCCTTGCTTTCTTCCTTGCTTGCTTTCTTGCTTCCTTTCTTGCTTCCTTCCTTCCTTCTTTTCTTCCTTACTTGTTTGCTTCCTTCCTTCCGTGCTTCCTTTCTTCCTTCCTTGTTTCCTTCCTTGCTTGCTTTCTTCCTTCCTTCCTTCCGTGCTTCCTTTCTTTTGCTCCTCCCGCTCCCTTCCTGTTTTTCCTACTCCCTTTCCCTCCCTCTTTCCCCCTCCCCTCCCTCAAGAAACAACCCTATACTGCAGAATCTTCATTAATAGGGCATTCTCTGTTACAATTAATACATGAGGAGTGTAAAGCCGTTATCCTATAGTCTTGGCGTTTCGTGGTATTGATCATTACTCGCACCAGTGCTGCTGTTCAAGAAGTTCTGGTGGCCAGGTGGCTTTAAATAAAATCATGCAGTGCCTTCATAATATCACTATGACATGAATCGGTTTCATTGTATCGTACAGGCACAGCATGGTATGTGTAACGTGTGTACGGAAAAGAAAGATACTAAATAGAAGTTGTTGATGTGATGGTGCTGGTGGGAAAACTGCATATATGGGAATGTCATAACTGTCATTCACTGCTGCACAGCTCATCATTTGAGTAGAAACACGAGTCATAGCGTTCAAAATAATTGACTAGTTATGCACCTTTGCAGCCTCCTTACATACACACACACACACACGCACACACACACACACACACACACACGCACTCACACACACACGCGCGCGCGCGCGCGCGCGCACACAAACACGCACACACACACGCACAACACGCCCGCGCGCGCACACACACACACACATACACACACACACACACACACACACACACACACACACACACACACACACACACACACACACGCACACACCCAAACTTCATGTTCTCAAGGACTACTATTTAAATCGTTTTTGAAACCAATAATTTGCATGGGATCAGCGTGGCCTATGTTGGTCATGACACTCTTTGATAGCCAGTCCATGAATCTTTTCACGGCTTCTCTTCACATCATGACAATTACTATCCTATGATTACCACTTGTCGCTCCTTAAATAAAATGTTCTACAGATGGCGCTAGGGGTAAAAGAAAATAATGCCAGCAGGATTAACAGCAAGCCAAACAGACACTGCCGGGTTAAACTGCTCGTCTGGTTTACCAAAGAAAAACAGTAAAGTTTCTGGCAAAGTGCTTTTCTCGGTAATGGAAGACGGCAGGCTGAGTAGAGAAGAAGGTTTGTCAAGTGTTCGTCTAGACGTGAACATCAGCGGAGTCATTTGCATGCATGCGGCTCGGTACACCCGGAGGATTCTGCAATAAAGAGTAAACCTGGGGAACGTTGAATTTGCTCATGCTGAGAACAAGTTTCTTCCGATACCTCCCCCAACCAGCCCCCCCCATGAAGCTGATGTAGCCTCTTGAAACAAGTATTCATTATCTTTTCATATACTCGTTGTCTTCGAATGGATCTGACTGAAGACAGTCGTTCTAAGTTATTTGACTCCGCAGTAACAGCTTCCCAAAATCTATCAAAAAGACCTCCAGAATCACAACTTGCATATCAGTCTCACTATTAAAAAGTTTTAATTTTTGTGCAGTGAGAAATAGCCTCCATCATCAGTCTACTCTTTGTCTGGAGGCTATACCTTTGGACCAGGAGCTTTGCATTCTAATTACAGAGTAAACGGGTTACGTGTCAGATCGTAAAAGGTTTAGATTAGAATGTTGACTCCCATAACTGAGAGTGAACCTGCACCGAGTTGTGTTGCGTCCGTGGAAGTTGAGTTGGTGCAGAAAACCGTCTGCCGTGTGTCTCAGCTGTATTTTTTCTGTGAACTGTCATGTTTCCGACTCCAAGGGCAGCGCGAGGAGGGAACGGAAAACTACAAGAGGAAAGATTCAAAGAAAAATACAGGATGGGCAACAGAAGACTGCACCCCATTCTTCCGCTGTTGATTAGCCTGGCTGACTGTTTTGAAAGTGCCCTTGGTTGTCTGGTTAGGAATGCACTTGAGTCACGAAAATAATCGCCTCGAACTCCATGTTAACGCTGGGAGCTGCATGAGTCAGTCTGTCCATGAACTTGCACTGAAGAGACCTTGGGAGGATGGTGAGGGCTTGCTTTTCATGGGAACTCACGGTCAAAAGATAATTTGGTGGGACTTTCGATTCTGGGCATAAGAGCCACAGCGATTTGGGAGGCGTTTGATTGGTTGATCGGACGCATTTTGTGTCTTCGTCAGAGCTTGATAATTTTACGTATTGAAATTAGTTGGTATAAATTCATAGTTAATTCGGGCTGAAACATTCCCAGGCCCACTCACATTTTCTTAATCAGCTTATTACATTATGCCTTTGTATTGATGTCTCATCAAAGCTGCCCATATCTGGATCACTTCTTGCCATTAATAGTCTTGCCCCAAGGAGCTCAAGCTTGGATTATTGTATGAACAGCTCGACTCCTCTGTAAATCAAAAAAGTCAGATCATCTCACTCCTCTCTTTCGCTCTCTCCACTGGTTGCCCATTAGTGCTAGAGTCCAATACAAGATTGCCTGTCTTTGCTACCATTACTTCGCTGAATCCCTTCCTCAATATCTCTCTAAACCCATGCGCACCTACACACCCGCTAGACAGCTACGCTCTTCCGCAGACACAAGAATCCTCAGGTTCCCGGAGGACCCTCCAGTTAAAACAAAATTTGGTGAACGCTCTTTCTTCTATCAGGCTCCCTCTATCTGGAATGACCTCCCCGCCTCTGTTCGTCACTCTACATCTCCCTCGACCTTTCGCTCTGCTCTCAAAACTCACCTCTTCTTGAAATCGTTCCCGAATCCTGTCTAAGTTTCTTCTTCTTCCTCTCCTCACTGTTCTTTTTGTACTAGCTTGCCTAAGCCCCCTACCACCCTCCTGTCTCCCCATATAAAAATTTTCTATAGAAATTTCTATAGAAATTTCTATAGAAATTTCTATAGAAATTTCTATAGACTTTTGGTAAAGAATTTTCTATAGAAAATTCTATAGAAATTTCTATAGAAAATTCTATAGAAATTTCTATAGAAAATTCTATAGAAATTTCTATAGAAAATTCTATAGAAAATTCTATAGAAATTTCTATAGAAAATTCTATAGAAAATTCTATAGAAAATTCTATAGAAATTTCTATAGAAAATTCTATAGAAATTTCTATAGAAAATTCTATAGAAATTTCTATAGAAAATTCTATAGAAATTTCTATAGAAAATTCTATAGAAATTTCTATAGAATTTTCTATAGAATTTTCTATAGAATTTTCTATAGAAATTTCTATAGAATTTTCTATAGAATTTTCTATAGAAAATTCTTTACCAAAAGTCTATAGAAATTTCTATAGGAAAATTCTATAGAGAATTCTATATAACATTCTATAGAATCTTTATAGAAATACTATGAAAATTCTATAGAATATTGTAGAAAAGTTTATACATTCTTTATAGTAAATACTTCAGTGAAATACAAGTAAAATACTCAAGTACATATATACCTTACAAATACCATGCATTACTAAACTAAATTCTACAGATTGCTACATGCCATGCAAAAATGACAATAAAATTTCAGATTCTTTTCAGCAGGCTTTATTCTTAGAATTAAAGTTTCAGACCACTTTTCCGGAATGTCAGTTTTTTTTTTGCATTAACGGGTCACATTAAAAATGATATTTTAACAGGAGAAGGAATAAAGGCAGCCTTTATAAACCATATATGTCAAGAAAGCTCTAAGAATGAGCTACATGTTTCTTGCAATAATTTTAATGATAACAGAAACAGCAATGAGAAACTGATGGAAAAGTACAACACTCAGGAAATGAATGAAAATAATTTCTTACTATTCACTCCTCTCAGGGTACTTTGCCAAGCAATAAAAGAAGTAAAACTCACAACAGAATCAGAGAATTCATTTCCCACCACAAAAATAACAAGAAAATCAACATAATTTGGCCACAATAGATTTTGCAAAGATTGTAAATACATAGGTGCAAATGCCGCACAGAACTCATACTGGTGCATGGTACTCCACTCCAACAGACTACACAACTCCATTTTTAAAAATCCAAACTCTATAGAATTGTGAAATATGATGAATAGAAATTATCATACACTTTTCCATGAAGGTGGAGATCCAAGGAATACAAAGAAAATACAGTAAAAAATCAGCATGCATTTGAAAAAAGTGTTATCAGAAACACCTTGTTGCACATCTAATCTATAGCACAAGAAAGCAAATCTCTACAATTAAAACGTTTCCAGTGCTGAATCATATTTGTGGGATAATTACATTCTGTTTATGCAGCATTTTTCATGAGTGAACAAGCTAAAGGAAAAACTTAATAAAAAAAGAAGTGGGACTGACCGCGAATTGAAAATCTACCGCAGTTCAGTATCTGTGTCAGTATTCTCATAACTGATCTGATTCCCCTCACTCAGATTTAGTTCTATTCCAGGTCGGTTCTAGCAATCACAGAATGGGAGTACGTAGGATCGATCAGGTCGGTTTCTGACACTCACAGGGTTATCTTCTTCCTTTAGTGGCACTGCTCAACTTTTGCCGCACAAAGCTCCGAACGTCCACGTCTGTGCTTTGAGAAAATTCCTTCTGCACGGCGACTGAAGCACAAAAGAATACATAAGTCAAATTTTGATTAAGATGGATAGCATACACCAAGTAAATTAATTTCAATAAGATGCATGTCTGAAAAGAATAAAACCATATAACTTCCACTCTGTAATTTATACACAAGACATAATTGTTTGGCATGTTTTTTTTTGCTTTTGGCCATGTGTTGTACATGCAGTTGACCCTCTTCTGCAAGTAGGAATTATTTTTAAATATTCGAGCAGAATCACAGAAAATTTAGTTTTATGGTGTCCCGGATGAGGTTTTACAGAAAAGAAGGGGGAAAAACCAAAATCATAACAAATCAACCACACTTGCCAAATGTTTCTGATCCATCATGCAGAATCAGAATGCATGCACAAAGATGGCAAACACAAAAAATCAATTAGTTGCATGGCAGACACAAAACATTAATTAGTTGCAAGGCAAACACAAAAAAATCAATTAGTTGCAATCAAGAAAGTTTCCAGTAAAAAGGTTAAGAGCTACACATCTCATGGATCTTATGCTTTGTGTTGGTTTTTTCTGATATCAATGAACACTTAACAGGATATCGATATCCTATTAAGTGTTCAGTGATATATCAGAAAAACCCAACACATCATCAGTAATAATGTTGCAATTTTGCATTTATTCATATCCATCAAATCTTGTCAACATTCATGACTAAATCAGGCATTTGATATACTATTTTCTATGTACATGCTGTACATAAAACATGTACAATGTTCAGCCTACCTTAACTTCTTGCAGAATGTTAATATGAATTATTAAAAATAATTATGTGCAACTACTCAGAACATACATGCATTTAAATCATGCAAGTGACTTGTGTCTAAACAATGCAAAAGCATGTAATAAAAATGTTTTACTGATGATTTGCTGGTGAGTCTGGCTGGGGAGCCCTGGCTTTGGTGATGATCCAGTCGCACCAGGTCTTTGGGTGCCCGAAATGGAATGAGTAGCAAGGTACTCCCTTGGAAACATTCCTTGCAGAAGGTCATTTACGAAGGTAAGAATCCAGTGGCTGAGGGGAAAAAAAGCAAATAGATGATTAATGCACTGGGTAATGACAGAGCACAATGAAGATTATCAGGCACCTAATTTTGAACTTGCAAATAGAACCCCTCAAAGGCAGCAACAATTTGCCCTAGCTTTGAATTCACCTACTGAAAAATTCATGATAAACAACATACAAGTGCTGAGAATGATGTAAACAACTTACTGTGAATACATGTGTTAAATGCTTATTTTGGATTTTTCTGTGAAAAATGGTAGATTTGCTAGTTGTACCTACCCTTATTTGACCAGACACCATATTTTCTCCCAGTTCATGGTTGGAAGCCTGGGAAGGCTGCTGTGTCTGACTGTGAGGCCGACTCTTGGGTTGGAGAGATGGTGTAGTTGGCTGAGATGGTGTACTGCTTGGTATTCTCCAACCTCTCTAGAAAGTAAAGAAAGAAAAACACACCAATGAACTAAATAAAAAATAGTACACGCTCAGGAAGTGAAACCATACTTAAAAGAAAAAGGGAGATTTCAATCAAGATTAATACTAATAGAAAGCAACATGTCACCATTTAGTCAAAACATGCATATTTCTATTTCATACCATGCAGATTGTAGAAGAACAATGCTCTCTCACGTCAAACAACTGTTCTGCAGTATGATCACTGCATACGACCAACAGCAGCATCTGCAGTCACATTCAATTCTCACATCAGTGGACTCTTATCCATATGGTTAATGAAAAATGCCTATGATGATGATGATAATAACAACAGCAGCAATGGTCTCATATGCCCAGTGGTCCGGAGTTAGAATCTAGATGAGCACAAGAGGTATCACCATCAACTGTAATTGTCAACATACAACGAAAAAATTGTAACTCGGTACTGCGGTGGTTTGACAAAGAGTGCCATATATAGCGTCATTACTGTTTGTGTTCGCAACTAGAGCATCACACATACAGTATTCAAACGTATCCAAGCGGCTAAACAGTCAAAATCACAATTCAACTGCGCAAATTAATCTTCTCTGAAGAAACGCCAAAACGGTGATGCTACCGAAACGCATACAATCAAAAGTTTGAGCAGCAGTCGAAAGGCAAAAGATAAGGCCTGTGGAACCCACAGTCACTCTCCGCAGTCATCTCGCAACCTGGATGAGGCAAGAACACACAAGGCGACTACATCAAATTAAGAATCCTGAAGATCACAAAGCGATTAAATCAAACGACAAAAATCTGAGCGAGACGACATGCAGTGACGCAGCGCGCGCGTTCTCGATCATTCAGATTCAGAACGACGATCGTGCAATTAACGACCAAACCAATTTCTGGCTGACGCAATGCGAGTTTGCAAGCCATATATATGATCTGTGCCTACAATAACGAAAGAAACGAAAGATTTAAGTGTTGACAGTTATTTTTCTTACGACAGTTACGAATGAGGAAAGCTGACAAACTTCAAAATACCCACCTTGCCGCCTGCCGCCATTTCACACGCGGAACAACGTCACGGCTTTGCGAGATCTCGCGCGAGTATTTTGTCGGTCCCAAAGCAGACGACACGTTTCAGAGCTGTCATGTTCAGGGCAAAAGTTAAATGTTGATGATGGGTTCATGACACTAATTCTACATGATACTTTTCAGAAAAGTTTCGATCTATTCTGTGAGCCTTAAGGACAATACAAGCAGGCATTATCTCTCTCTCTCTCCCTCCCTCAATCTCCCTCTCCCTCCCTTTCTCTCCCTTTCTCTCCCTCCCTTTCTTGCCTCTCCCTCCCTTTCTCTCACTCTCCCTCGCTCTCTCTCTCTCTCTCTCTCTCTCTCTCTCTCTCTCTCTCTCTCTCTCTCTCTCTCTCTCTCTCTCTCGCTTCCTCTCCCCCCCCCCTCTCTCTCTCTCTCTCTCGATCTCTCTAGGTCTCTCTCACTCACACACACAAACACACTCACGCGCACACAGAGCTTCCTTTTCCTTCTGACATACATTCTCGAGCACAGCAACAATTAAATCCTAATCCTACGGAAGTGAAAGGAATGGAGTTGTCTCAGTCTATACCCTGCAGTGGACACTGTACTGAATCGAATGTATGCCAATTAAGGACAGTACTTCGCACAAGGTGAAAGAAGAAAATAAATATCACAACTAAAGGTTACTCTAGCTCTTTTCTGTCAACTGCATGATGGAGATTATGAATGTGTTATTGCGATCACATACTGGTGTATACTGGTACTTACTTTACAGTTTATATGGCAAAACATATGATGGAGCTCTGCAAAATACTGTCGAACATACAACTGACTATGTATATGTCAGTGCATGTTCTGTAGATTCATAAGGACTAGCTGCCTACACGCCAATACAGAATAGTATAGCAATCGTCGATCTTCTATAATATTATTATAGTAAACTGCAGTAATTACTTCATTATTCTATAAAGTCTATAGAATATCCTATATTCCAGGCTGCATAGTATAGATTCTATAGAAATGTCTATAGAATGCTATAGATTCTGTAGTGCATGTATAGTGCTCTATAGAAAATATAGCATTCTGTAGTAGTTTCTATTGCATTCTATAGAAATTTTGATAAAATGCTATATAGATGATACAGATGTCTATAGAATTCTATATAAATCTCTATAGAAATCTATAGACGATATAAGTACATTATAGATGTCTATAGAATTCTATTTAAAAATCTATAGAATGCTATAGATTATATACCCCCACAAAAAATTCTATAGAATTCTATAGATAATTTTTATAGAAGTCTATAGAAATCTATAGAATTCTATAGAAATTTCTATAGAAATCTATAGAATTCTATAGATTTCTATAGAATTCTATAGAAATCTATATCATTCTATAGAAGTTTCTATAGAATTCTATAGAAATTTCTATAGATTTCTATAGAATTCTATAGAAATCTATAGAAATCTATAGAATTCTATAGAAATCTATAGCATTCTATAGAAGTTTCTATAGAAATTTCTATAGAATTCTATAGAAATCTATAGAATTCTATAGAAATCTATAGAATTCTATAGAAATCTATAGAATTCTATAGAAATTTCTATAGAATTCTATAGATTTCTATAGAATTTTTTTATATGGGTCTCCCCCGCCCCCTCTCCCCAGTTTCATGGTTAAGCGGTGACGCTGTACATCAGTTTGTCGAATGCCTGGAGTGAATGTCTGACTCCTATGTTATTAAGTTTATTAAGTTACCTTTGATGTGATTGACTGTTATTGTATATTGTAATGGTTGTGTATGTATGCGCCTTGAGCATGTCTTAACTCATGGTAAGGCGCTATATAAATCCACACATTATTATTATTATTATTATTATGAAACATGTACTTCCTCGTCAGAGAACGCTGACGAATCAGTTTCCAGCGAGTCATTTCAGGTGTAAAATTTTTCACATATTGCTTCGTCATTTAGTCGGAATATTAGCCACTAAGACCTCAAAGAATCATACCCATTTGGAATATTAATATTTCATGGGAAGTTGAGGTTTAAAGGCATCATATTCTGTTTGGACGGTTGGTATACACAGAAGCCAATCTTCACAATGGTTTTCGCATTCCCTTTTAAAAGGCACACACTAAATGAAGAATCAACCACGTTACCTGTATCCAGAACACAACTAAACTAGACAGCACTCTGAGCGCAAATTTCCGCCAAAGAAGCCACAACACAGTGCGGCAAAATTCAGGCTGTCTGTTCTGCTTGCCGGGCCTGACGCTACATGAAGGCTTTAGCGCTGATAGAGCTTCATGGAGGTACGCCTGCAATGCGGCCTGTATAATCTAAGACGTTGTTCCCCTCAACTCGTGAACGCTAGTTTATAACACAAAACAACGAAGCAGTCGAGACGATAAAGCAATTTATAAATCTCGACGTTCATTTCGCAAACCATCTTACCTGTACATAACACATAATCTCCACCATCTACACATGCCATAACGCGTGCACTCTCCGCATACTACTCAAATTCGAAATCCGACGCAGCATCCTGTCAACGTTCCAACAGGCAGCGATCCAGAGCGTGCTGACTAATGGAATCTGGGTATGTGGCCCTGGAGCCACAGAAGCAGACCTGAAACGGCTCCATCGAGTGCAGAGGGGGCCATCAGAATCACAGAACATAGCACGCCTGTGGAGCTGATCGCCTTGCTCGTTGAGAGAAGGGAAAAGAAAATTTAGCCGGAAAAGACTCACCAGCCGTCACATTTCTTTCAGCTGTTACCATCCGGAAGACGCCTGCAAAACTACATGATAAGGGCCACCCGAATGAAAAACTCGCTATCTTAAGAGCAATTTGTAATTTAAATCAGGCAAGGTGTGTGATGGAAAGAGAAATGAATGAGAGAAAAACAGAGAAAGAAGGGAGAAGGGGTTAGGGGGTTGAGGCTTGGAATGTGTGTGTGTGTGTGTGTGTGTGTGTGTGTGTGTGTGTGTGTGTGTGTGCGCGTGAGTGTGTGTGTGTGTGTGTGTGTGTGTGTGTGTGTGTGTGTGTGTGTGTGTGTGTGTGTGTGTGTGTGTGTGTGTGTGTGTGTGTGTGTGTGTGTGTGTGTGTGTTTTGGTGTTGGTGTTTAATACCTGGGTGGGTTTGTGTGTGTGTGTGTGTGTATGCGTGCACGCGCGCGCGCGCGTGTGTGTGTGTGTTTATGTATGTGTATGTGTGTGTGTGTGCGCGTGTGTGTGTGTGTAAATACAAATAGAAATAGAAATAATATGTTGCTATACTTGCTAGTATGTAAATAAGACATAGTAGTTCTCCACGTAACTCTATTAAAATGGACTGTCTGAAGTATAAGGAATTCTCATTCAATGAGCAATAAATTGTATTGTGATGTGATGTGTTGTGTTGTGTTGTGTTGTGTTGTGTTGTGTTGTGTTGTGTTGTGTTGTGTTGTGTTGTATTGTGTTGTGTTGTGTTGTGTTGTATTGTGCTAGACAGCTGACCTTCCATGACCTGAATAGTTCAGACAGCATGTTTTGCTAGCCAGGCCTGACCCTATGGTTTAGTTAATTATAGCGCCTGCTACCGGTCTTTGAGTGCGGAATGTATATATATGCAGGTTTATAGCTACTTCGCTGTGATAAAATTCCTTTATGGTTGCATTTTCAAAACGAGTTAACAGATAACCTCCAACATTTATTGGATTGTTTCCTTGGGCAAAACCCTTTCCTTGCAGCAAATTACATCAGAATCCATTGTGCACTTTTAAAATGTTATTTTGGACACAGAGCAACGCACGCATGCAAGCACACACCAGTTATTTTGCACACAGAGCAATACACGCATGCAAGCACATACCAGTTATTTTGCACACAGAGCAACACACGCATGAAAGCACACACCAGTTATTTTGCACACAGAGCAACACACGCATGCAAGCACATACCAGTTATTTTGCACACAGAGCAATACACGCATGCAAGCACATACCAGTTATTTTGCACACAGAGCAACGCACGCATGCAACCACACACCAACTGACCGAAAAAATAACTTCCTTGGTGGAGATTGTAAACTATGGCTCCTACAAACTTTGTTCTTTTGTTCTTTTGTTACAGAAACCTTCAAAATATTCCTCTAGAGCTTGCCATTCACTGAGAACAATACTGTCATTTGAACCTTTCTCTTTTCTGATTCAGTGGTGATTTTCCTCCCGCACACAATGATGGGGAGAACAATAGAGTCATTTAATGAGGTGCAGGAAGTTAAGGCACCTGGTGTATGCTCTATAAAATACATTACCTAAAATCCTTCGCACACGAGGCAATTCCACACGCCACACACGGACTGACAAAAATATCTCCCAATGGCAGAGCGCTACTGACGCCTTTGCTCCACTATTGCCAGCCGTGATTGGCTGCCACAATGACGCTTGCAAGATTGCCAGGGTAAAATCGCCTTGTGTACGACGGCCTTAAGGAAGCTGAATGTTATCTTGTGACTTGCAGGATAACGTGTAAAACGGTTTCAGGCCTTTAGACAGGCTACTAGTTGCTACATAAAGCAAACACTATTACCTTTGAGTGAAGAGACCAGGAAGTACACTGTAGAGAACAAAAGCCCATTGTTAAAAGAGGACAGAAAACGGGTCGTTTGCGACACACTGCTTCATCGTGCAGTGTAATTAGTAGATACCTGTAAATGTATCCGTCACACTTAGTCCCCTGCAGACTTATACACTCACTGTCGGTCTGTTATGCTAATGACGCAACAGCATATTTACGAGACGCAGACATTCACACTTTTCTTTTAAATTGCAGGCGTATTATTTTCACTGAAATACTAGCCGCAATGTTACAGATAGAATGGTATCAAGCATTCAGCGTGGCTGAGACTAGTGGATATAGTCTCAGCAACAGGTTGGTCACGTGATAGCCTTAATTCTTCCATAACATGCATACCACCGTTCTGAACACAAAGTCTCAGCCACGCTGAATGGCATATCACATCGTCAGTGTATTCCTCCGCTTGTTGTGATACACTCGATACTGGCAGCCATGTTTTTCGTCAATTCATTTTCTAAATATCGATTTTCCATAAAAGTAAAACTTGTATGCGGTAAAATTTGAATCACAAGAGTGTAATATTGTGAACTCTACTAAGTATAAGGACTTTGAATACAACAGCAATAGTTATACTTCATTGAGCGAGTAAGGCAACCTATCCCGTCTGCATAATCTTTTCGACCGATACACACAGAAACCCGCTGAGTGCTATTGCTGATGAGGAATCATTAATTTAATGTATGCTTAGAAGGATTAAACTTAGAAAAACTGCTTCTGAGCTATCCGATAATATCGAACTTCGGAATCGGACGGATTCCTACAGAAGAAACTTCCACTCGACACAACACAACACAACACAGACACAGACGGAATGTAGGTTAAATCACTTACTGACTCCATCAGTCGATACACGAATGATCGAAGTAGAGCTCGTCAAACAGTGTGAAGGCAGTTAGACCACAGGTTCCGGCCAGAAAGCATTTACTTGCGAGAATATAACCATCGATTCACGAAACCAGCCCGGAGCCATAGGAATTCTTTTCACTGCGTTTATAGTAGGTCCAATGATTGCGTGAATTACTATACACAATCGCACGTGCTCAAGGCAGTTTGCAACCTTTTGACGACGTTCGCGCTAAAAGTAGTTCTCAAATGATTTCCTGAAAATCTCATAGATTAGTTTTATTAGAACACCAAATTTGTGTTTATCTATCGGGATAAATAATTGGAGAGAAATAGAATCGTCTCTTTTTACTCTCAATGGTCTTTTGATCATGTTGAATTTTGATTGGTAAAATCATTGGAATGTGGAGCCGAAGTCACGTGACCAACCTGTGTCAGAGATACTATGTCTCTGTGTTCAGAATGGGTATCAAGGTTCACATGGATGAGGCATTAATTGTGACAGATAAACTCACAACACTGATGTTGTCGGCGAAAAAATTAAAGCAGTACAAAGAGAGTAATTTGTGGAATTTGTTGTTCATTGAGTTTACACTAACGTCTATGTAAGATAATAACGAGTGGTTAATCAGAGTGTGAAGTAAAAAAGGCTATGTGATGACGCTGGAGTCAGCGGTAGTAAAAAATGAGAGTCAGGCAGTCAATTGAGTTGGCCTTCTGTGGTGCATACACCGCTCAGACCACGTGACCTCCATGCTTACTCACCTTCTGCACCTGGCTGTTTGTGCCAGGGCTTTCCAAATCGATAGCAATATCGCAGTGGGGAAAATTCCATTCTGCAGCATCATTCTTCACCAGGGGGTAAACAAACACCTATTTTCGTGAGGTGATTCAGAATTCATAGGAAAAGTTTGCACGCCGATTTATTTTCCGTGCTGATGCGGTTATCTACAGACGTGGATGTTCACATTAATTGTGTATTTGAAATGTAGCGGCTGCCACTTTTTATAAATGAGCAAAATTGTATTTGTGGAAATATTTTGTTAAATATTAATACACATTTTGCCATATTCACCGGGTGGCATTTAAGGAAAATTTCTTTGCTTTCCTGCATCTACGGAAACGCAACATTTGCTGCATGTTGTTCAAATGTTTTTAGATGTTGCACGTGCAACCTGATGTATGCGGGTTTTGTTCAATGAGTGATTGTTCCAGGAAGATTTATTTGTCGTCCTGCTTTTACAGGAATATAACCTTCGACGTATGAAGTTTAAATGGTTAACCCCAACCCTGGCATATGCGGCGAGAGATGGGAGTGGGTGGGTGGCTGTTCTTGAAATGTTCTTTAAAAAATAACAGATATGCAGCATGAACACTTTCTTTAAAACATGGATTAGAAGACGTGTTAAAGAAAAAGGGTAGGTGTATCGTCCTTGAAATGAAGCTTTTTTGTAGCACTGACAGACTAAAGAGTCCCAATTATGATACAAGGGAAGGGGTTAATGCCAAGTTGCAGGTCCAGCCTATTTGGGTTTCCTGGGGTACAAACCGCAACAAAATACTCCTTTAACACTATCAGTGAATACATTTGATCATTGCGTTGTAAACATGGGTTCGCTGCTGCTTTTTTGTTTGCCAGATTCTCGTTTGTTCCTAAGCAATTTGGTTGGCTGGCGTTTTACGGCCTATCAACCTTTGTAGGCTATGCAAGGCCATTAAGCACGAAAATCTTTAGAACAGTTTGGAGTAAACGCTAATCAAGTCACGGTGTCCCTAGTTATTCGCCTCTAACGAATCGCGTAGGGAGACGAGGTGGGTCAATTCTTACCCCGAACCCACAGGGGAATGTTCCTAAGCGAGGCAACCTCATCCCTGCACGTGGTATCTCACATAATTAGAGACGTTCCTCTCCCGATAAAAAATCGACGCCTCCCTGTGTTATCCCCACTTTGATCACATCATTACAAAATACACCCAACACCGTGCTTACCGTGTCTGTAATGAGTACTATTAGAGCATTCATTCTTACCACAGGGAGACCACCAGGTCCCGCCTGATAGAGGAGGCAGGGGAATTGTTAGAACAGGAAACAGCTGGGCATCGGACCCGACGGAGATGACCTCATCTGAGTTGGAGTGGTCCGAGGCATTGCCTCCAGTGTATGGACCTCCAGTCTGACCTGTGTGAGCTTTTTACCAACGTGCTATTTCGTCCGGGAATAAGTGATTAAAGCTGTCGCAAATGTTCATTACAAAAGAGCGTGTTGAGCTTTGGTGCAAGAAAACTTTGAATGCAGGCGCGCAGTAAAAATTATGTCAGTAACGAAACGTAGATTTGGCCTGTCCGAATTTTTCTTCGTCCTCGAGATAAGACACCTGTCTTAAGTCGGACTTTGGAATCGCCGAGCTCGCTACGTGCGGATCTGAACGAAGAAACCCCTGACCATACATGTCAAAACAGCGGGTGACTAAGTGCAACCCAACTGCTGCAGCCGCATTTTTCTCACGTGAGACACTGGGAGGTAGCAGTATCACCTGTCTGCCAGGACCCCGTACTGGCTGGCTTCTGTGTATCGAATTGACGAACAGCTGGTAATGGAATTTTCATCTGTCTATCCTTTATCTGCATGCATGCCTGCCCGCGTGCGAGCGCATGTGAGTCCGTCATTGCGCAGGAATGTACGAATCGATGCAGTGGCCACTATTACAATATCTAATTGGTCTTTTCTTTCTTCTCCTGTGTTCTGACATCATCTGTAGGCTGCGCCTTGCATTAATTAAATGAAAATGTCGGGATAGCGCCCGCTACGCCCAATTAGCTGTAACAGTACGTGTATGTTGAGTGCTTCCAGTGGCACGATGAAGAGAATGTACGGGGAGAACTTTCCGTGGTAGCTTGCCGCCATGCTTAACTGCGATGTTGTGTGCAGGTACTTCGTTTCCCGAGTCTGTATGCATTTTGTCAATAAGGCCTCTCTCTCTCTCTCTCTCTCTCTCTCTCTCTCTCTCTCTCTCTCTCTCTCTCTCTCTCTCTCTCTCTCTCTCTCTCTCTCTCATTTTCTGTATTAATGTGAGTGTGCGCAAGCGCGTCTAAGTGTGCTTTGTCATCTACTCTGAATCTCTCTGTCTCTTTTTATCTCTGTCTCTATCTCTATGTCACGTATGTGTCTCTATCTGTCTGTCTCTCTCTCTGTCTCTCTCTCTCTCTGTCTCTGTCTCTCTCTCTCTCTCTGACTCTTACTCTCTCTCGCTCTCTCTCTCTCCTCTCTCTCTCTCTCTCTCTCTCTCTCTCTCTCTCTCTCTCTCTCTCTCTCATCAATTCTATGCTCTCTGTCTGTTTGTCTGCTTGCCTGCCTGCCTGCCTGCCTGCCTGCCTGTCTGTCTGTCTGTCTGTCTGTCTGTCTGTCTGTCTGTCTGTCTGTCTGTCTGTCTGTCTGTCTGCCTCTCTCTCTCTCTCTCTCTCTCTCTCTCTCTCTCTCTCTCTCCTGATGGGATTTTCGGAGATAGAAGCGATCCACTCCCACGCAAGTCAAGGAGCGAACATTGACGTCAGCAGATGATTGCCTGTTGGGATTATTCACGCGGCTTTCATGGCTCCGTGCTGATGTGGTAATGTGATGTGGTAGTGCTGATGTGGTAGTGAGGGTTCGCCCTTCATCGTTGAAAGCACAGGGCAAGGCTGGGATGATTACTTGGCTGTGGAACTCAGCCGATATGGCCATGTAGATATGCAACTGAAACCAGACTAAGATGAGGACGACAGACGGGGGTTTACGGCTCATCAGCCATTATGGGCTATGTAAGACCATTGATTACAAAATTCTCTAGATTTGAAAAAATAAGAGTAGATCATGTATCAATTTCCCTGTTTGATCGCCCTTTACGAATCGCACATGGGGGCGGGACACGGTGGGTGTAATGCTTCCTTCCAACTCACATGGGGCCACTTGAAACAAAAGAGCTTGGACATTTTGCAAGAGTTGATAGTTTGATCATTGTGGAGGTTTTGATGTGGTTAATGGATTTGATTCTCATGTTGTTGTTGTTGTTGTTGCGTACCTGGGCTAAACACTCCCAGGATCACCCAAGTGGGTGAGATGATTGCGTGTGTGACTGTTTTTGAACACCCCGCCATATAGGCAGCCACACTCCGTCTTCAGGGGAATTCTCATGTTATTATTGAGAGTTTATTTTTTTCTTTTGGTCATTCAGGTAACTAGAAGTAGTATCTAAACATTAATTAGGGGAAAATCGTTTGTTCAAACTATTTCGCCACACTAAATGGGTTGACTTTGGAAGGGACACTGTACATTGCTGGATTCGTTTTTCATGACACTCTAATGTTTTGTTTCCAGGTTATTTTAGCAAATAAAAATGGAAGCTATGATTGCAGAAACAGAGATATCGGTTAAATTCATGTTCATTACGTTCAGTATGTGCATTTTCCCCGGATCAGTGTGGTTCAACAGTATGTGACTGTGTTTGAGAAAAGAAGGCCAACGCATGAAAAATATGACAAATTGAGACATCTGAAGAACATCACAATTTATTTACTCGTGCATATTCCACAGAGAAAATCTTAATGTTTTTACAGTGATGTAACTATCAGAAAAATACACATGTGAATTAGTGCCCTGAAACCTTTTTTACCCACCATTTTCTTAAAAAGACTGTTTTTTGTACTTTAACCGTGTTTTCAGGCACAGTACCTCCAAGTAGGCGGTGGGTAACTTCCCTGTGTGCACCTAGTACCCAAATCTCATAGAAGTCCTGGAAGTTTCAGAGAAGAACCAATGGCATCCATGTGAGCCATAGACAAATGCTGTTACATTCTATGGAAGAAATCATTTCGGTGAAATCATACAAAACACACGGTTTTAAACAAACGAAAAGATAGCAGTGTTGACTGATCTGGTGAATTCCCTCTCATCTCCCCATATTACCATTTACTTTCCCATCAGTTCCTGCTCCCACTATCTTCCTTCCATCTCCCCTCTCCCCTACCCCTGCCTCCGCACCCCTCACACCGATCCCAACAGGCATCCCCCGTCTGGTCTATGACCTTTCCCTCTACTTATGAGCCCACATCATCTTGAAGAGAGCACCGGGAAACAGATTTTACTGGGAACCCGGCATACAGTTCAGAGCTCTAAGTGGTGTTTGGAACAAAAGAGATCTTGAATGATGTACTGCATTATTTCGAAAAGGTAGCAAAGCATACACTATGATTTCTGAGAGCGCGTTTTTACCCGTATTCATAGAACAGTGAATGCATATTCCTGCATGTCGAGGTCAGCAGTGAATGCATATTCATTTAAGTCAAGGTGTAGAAACAAGACGAAGAGGACGTGGCGACATTAGAATGTATGTATACTAAAGGAAGGGAAGGAGGCGATGATCCACCGCTTGTTTGGACCAGCTGTTTCCTGGGCTGTGCTTTCACAGGTAAGGGAGGGGGTTGTATGGGAGGTGATGGTGGGGTTGAGCAATGGGAGGGGTGGGGAGAACTGAGAAGAGAGAGGCAAAGGTGGGGAGGGGGGAGGGTACAGACAGGAACAGTCAGCCACTTGGTGTACCGCTGTGGAATGCGAGCAGCGCTATCTGGTGTCAAGGCCATTCGTGTGTCTGCAACACCTGCTGCCCTTATCTGTTGCTGACGTGAGGAACATAGCACAAGCTTGTGGTATACAGATACTGGAAGCTTGGAAACACATGAGGATTGAACGTTCGACCTCTCCCACTTCAGAGAAGCGCGTTGCCAGCTGAGCTATCAAACACTTTGCATGACTTGTTTCATTCTTGCACGTCTTAAAGTGGATACAAAAACAATCAGCCCATGTTGCGAAACGAACAAGTAAAAGTGTTAGTTGAGAGTACGTACCTCGTGTTTATTATTATATTCCTTTCTGGTGTGGAAAGATAGCATAATTTTCCATCTGGAGCCATCTCGACATCCTTCTAGGGCAGTGCTCATTGCACTACACAATCATAAGTTGGAGTCTATCATAGCTCATACATTTCCATTGAATAGCAAAGCAATATACTCCATTTGGCTTAGGAAACCATTATACTTTATAGATTCACATCGCAGAGGGGATTACACCTATTGTCATAATTGTTTGAATAGTTTCCTTCAAATTTTTACAAACTGCACCGCTTTAAGATTTCATCTGCCTTTAAATGTTTCTTTTTTATGCCATTTGCATTAAACACGTGACTGCTCTAAATGCGAAATGCAGTTTTGTATTTCCATATAAAAATCATTTCATAGTGGTTCATGAGTTTGACCTGTGTGTTTGTACCCACTCACCGACATTCAGGCAAATTATTCATTGCGAACAATTTATAGCAGCATTTGCTCTCGCTCTTGGCACCATATTAAAAAGTGCACGCTATTTTAAATTCTGTGAATTTTACATCTGAATATAGGTAAATTGCAACTCTGCCTGGACTGACACCACAAAATTTAACGAGATGAAAAAAAATATATGTATCGGCGGCACTCTTCCTCTTTTGATTGACTGGGATTTTTGCATACTTAACTCCTTTTAAGCTCTTGTCGTCATATTGTTAAAATATATATTCTGCCATAAAATGCGTACGCCCGGTGCATGATTTTGGAATCAACTGAAACCGAACAAACGTTACCTCTCTGTCATAAAAATCGCATACGTTCAGGTTGATTTTTCTCGGTGGTACTTTGTAAGTGGTTTGGTAAGTGTTTGCATATCATCGAATCGGGGATTTCGAGAGTCTCATTATTGTCACGTGTAAACATGATGCAGCACGAAGTGTGTGGTGTATGTGCAGAGGTATCGTAATTAAATTCACTCAGCACAGCTTATCGCGCGCAGCCCCAGCCAGTCGCCGCACGCGTACTTTTACTTGTCATTATCGCATGCATTCTGTGAACCAGAGTCAGTGACTCTGGCACAGTTCGCAATGAATGCGTATAGACTTGACCCTTCGCGTTACAGCATTGTGCCAAAAATAGCTCGTTCTGGATACTATTTTTTCCACTTTTGATAGAAACCATTCAGATGTCAAAACGTGTTTCCATTTCAACACAGTTATGTTATTTTATCGAATAAACGCGCGTTTATTGCCTCACAAAGCGTAATTCATTAGTTTTGTGCGAACTACTTTAACGGAGTATGTCAGAGAGCAGTGCTATCCCACAAACCTCTCGTGTGACCTCATCAATATTCCTTATGAATATTACGGACGGATTAGTTCCATCACGTGCTAAGAACTGTTCTAGAGACTCTCTAGTGGACTAGAATGCATCGCATGCAGTTACCGCGTGGCAGCAGTTTTCTTAGACATGCGGACTCGTGCTGAGAAATAAACTGCACTTACGCTGCAGGCAGAGTAACACTGCTGTGGTGAAAACGAGTGCATGAGGTATGTGTAGGTCGGACATGAGGTGTGTGTAGGTCGGACATGAGGTGTGTGTAGGTCGGACATGAGGTGTGTGTAGGTTGGACATGAGGTGTGTGTAGGTCGGACATGGGACATGAGGTGTGTGTAGGTCGGACATGAAGTGTGTGTAGGTCGGACATGAGGTGTGTGTAGGTCGGACATGAGGTGTGTGTAGGTCGGACATGAGGTGTGTGTAGGTCGGACATGAGGTGTGTGTAGGTCGGACATGAGGTGTGTGTAGGTCGGACATGAGGTGTGTGCAGGTCGGACATGAGGTGTGTGTAGGTCGGACATGAGGTGTGTGTAGATCGGACAATCAGTGATCGTTCTAGGAAAGAGTTTATTGGTGCAGTTTTTTACTTTTCCCCCATTATATCAATAGTACTGTTTGTCTCAGATGCAGCTGAGGGCGAATTCGGTTGTGGGAGGAGCGATGCGAGAGGTTAATTTCCTTTCGTCCTGTCCTGCAACCCAGCCTTTCTGGGTTTAACACTGACGACAGGAGCGTGCCACTACTCTATATGGACTTGTTTCCGAATCAAACGAACAATACAGCAAACGAAATTAGTTGATAAGCTGGTCACACATGTTTTGACCGAATGCAGTTTCATTGGAGAATTGACGAAAACTGTTTGCTTTGCTTAGTGAAATCAACACAAGTATCATTGAGGACATAATTTTTTTTTTGCAAACAGCTCTCTCGTCTTGACAAGCCGAGATGCTCTCTCTGCATGGCATCATTAATTTTTCCACACGAAAATATTGTGAAAGTGATTGTCACACGAGTGCCAACATAATACGACTCAAAGTGACAGCAGGGGGAAAATGTCCCGAATGCTTTTGAGAAAATTATCCATTTCCCGGCCTCCCTTACGCCAAACACTTACAGTTAACGACCACCAATACTGGGATTCATCAGGAGAGACTAGCCTGTCTATTCTAGTCTTCTGTCCTTGCCACGAGCTCGGAACCTGTATGGAAAAGCGCTGATAGCAATCTAATGACCTTGCCACTCAAACGTCGTGAACATAGTATGGCCTCGGGGAAAGAAATGAACAGTCTTGGACAGTTTAAAGATTTTTCTGTCAGCAGAGCGCCGGTCCCTTCCAAAAAGCAGACCCGTAAAGTCAGAGATAACAAGGCGTCGATGTGTGATTGACGGCCGAGATGCGAGGGCATCAGTGAAATGGACATTTTGGTGTATTTACTGCATCCAAGAAATTCTGCCTTTTTAAAATCATGCTCTACACGATTTGTGTCAAGGTGATTCTTGACTCCTTGCGGTAAGCAGTACATAAGGAGAGCATTGCGAAATGCACCCAGCGTTTGTCAAAGTCGCCTCGAATTTGACAGGTTTGTTTATGAGGAGATCAAAGCAAAAAGTCCAGGAAATGGTGTGGAGTAGGCTAAATTGGATCGGGAATGTAATTGTGATACTTCATGTTGACATCTAATGGATTTAGGCGTACGAGTGAAGTTTCATGCTCTTTCAAGGCGGCTTTTAATCAATTTGTGGTGCTTTCATCTGTACACTCCCCCCCCCCCCCCCCCCCCCCCCCGAGGTCATCCGACTGCTCTCATAACCAGTTCAACACCAGCATCAGCATTCACACTACTCTCTTGTCCAGAAAGTTTTGTTTGTCTTTTTTCTGGTGGAATACAATTTCAATAACAAAAGCAACTGAAACCAAAATTTGCATAAAAGTGTTGATATAATAGTAAAGTAAAATACTATCGTTATTCCCTGAATACACCGAAAGAATTCATCAAGGCTGTGTTGTAGTTACCAGTTCACACAATTCACACTAAACTGCACAGTGCAGAATGCGAGACGTCGATAACAACGCGCCCGTCTGGCTTCCTCTCAATGAAACAAACATTAATTTTATCATGCACACTTTCTTTTGGAAATGGGGGTGCATAGATGTTGTGAGGCCCAGAGTAGTCAAACATTATGTCTTTCCGCTTTGCGGTCTCTGGGCTTGCCGCAAAAACCACCATTGAATTTTAAGCAGGTCTTGCCGGCATGCCTGTCATGTCAGCGTTCATAGGAGAGGAGAGGGGGGAATGCTGAGTACCCTCATCTTTAAGCCTGACACTTTGTGGCGGAGGCTACACTTTTAATAATGCAGCAGGCGTGTCCCCATCTCCACGGGACAGCCTCGGGGAGAGCACAGTGAAGAACGACGGTGGAAGGAAGGATAAGTGTTTGGAGTGTTAATTTAAACAAAGATTTACTGCTCTCCTGCTATTTTACAACCTTACCACCGTTGCAGAAGACTTCCATACGACTTCCAAGCAGCACCTGCAATATGCTGAGAAGAAAAACATCATTTTGTGCACTGTTCTTGACGAACTGACCGGTGATAATGCGAGTTTAGTGGTCAACGCTATGGACAGTATCACCACTCCGCTATCTAAAGGAATCCAATGGTCTGAGGAACAAAAACGCGATCCAACTGCTCACGTCACCAGCTTCACCGAGGAACATACATTGGTATGCAGACGTGCCACCAGAATACATTCATTGATTTGACGGGTTCTACCACCCAGTTTTACTGGAGGAAAATGTCCTTTGTGGTTGTCACCCCAAGTCTACACTTGATGAATGTATATTGTAATGTATACATGCTCGTCTTAGCTTGGAGTGAGGAGTTGTTTGGTCGTTTTGCGCCGGAGGTGTGGATTTCACCAAGTTACTGTCCATTTTTGGCCAGAAATTTTTGTTTTGTTAGCACTAGGCAACTCAAAATGAGTTTTCTTGTTTGTTATGTTTGACCACATCTTCTTCTTTCTCTCGAACGCCGTCACATTTGGAGACCAGTTCCTGCAATGAAGTGTCCTGCACAGTTGGTCCAGCGATCTTTACAGTTTTTTGGACACAGCTACTGGTTGTGGTCGTAAGTATGCTCTTAGTGTGTGGTGATTTCTGCAGTCCTGGAGAACGTACTCAGCACTTTTCTGCTTCACCACAACTGCACGTCGACGATGGGGACAGATGGAGTTTTCGGTACGTGCATCTCAGCCTGCAGTGCCCTGTCCTCAGTCAGAAGATTGTCACCTGTTCTTTGAATACATGACATTTGATATTTAATTAGATAGTCTTTTTTCAAAACTTATAGACGAGTCTGTTGTATGTTTTTTGTTAAACACGTGGAATGAATATTTCGATTGAATGAGTTGTTCCCTTAGATACACTATTCTAGTCAGATCGCTAATAGACTCTAGACAAGCATTCTTAATTCACAAGCCCCGAATGCAAGGGAAAGTTTACATGAGCAACGAGATGTCTGCAATTGGAATACACACTGTGAATTAGTTATCATATGATTGCAAAACAGAAGTAAGCATGTCTTGTTCTTTATTCCTCACTTATTGAACCGTTGAGTAAGCTGCTGTGGTGAACTAAATAATGCAAAATATAACAGTCAATAAGTCCACCTGCCTGAACAATGAAACATACACAACTAAATAAAGAATGATTTGAAGTGATCTCGAGATATAATATCCTGATTTAATGAGTGCAGACACTCACATACTCTGGAATACCTTCACATATAACATAACATACAGTTTATTAATTACAAAAAGAAGTAAAGTACAGTTATATTTCCCTGGCATTAGGTAAATGGCTGTGTACAACAGAAACTTTGCAATGCAAGACAACAAAGTAACAAACAAGGGGTTATATAAAATGAACAAAGGAAACCTATGTTGCATTCCCAGAAGTTCAGATCACATCCTTAATAGTGATCAGCATTTTCTCTCAGAAGTTTTTCGTGCCACTTCGGTAAGTGTTCTCACATTGTTTCAATAATCAGTGTCTGACCTATTGTTTCTACCTCAAAATCCACACATAGGACTCTGAAGATTCATCGGTATAGATCATGGAAAAAGTTTTTAAATTGTCATGATTTCTTCTTGTCTAACATGCATATTAACCTGCTGGTGATTGGGCAACCATTAATACTACACTTTGGAATGCCAGTATACCCACAGTTGAATACAATGAATGGAAAGGACCATACACTTGCATGCCGTAGAGATGTATAGTATAATGTAGAGAAATACAAAAACACCCATCAAACATTGGGAAATTGTAGTACAACAGTAGCTTCAAGTTAAAAGTTATACGCATTTGCAACAGTAGATTCAGTTAATGTACGTATTTGTTAGTTGCCTCATTAACACATTGCATCATGATGCAGAATACATGTGGTAAGTTCAAAATGCTACAATTCAAAAAAGTTACTAGCCTTAAGTGTTATTTCAATTAATGATAGCATGTTTACCCATGTGAATGTCCTGTGAGGTGTGCAAGTAATCAAATATCATACACGTATGACATGAGTAAAATGTTGATGTTTCTTTTTGAAATTAAAATTAAATTACCTTTTTTCAGGAAATGACATAACACGACAAGCAAGAGAAAATGGATAATGATTTTCATCCTCATTCTCCTCCTCCTCCTCCTTCTTATCATCATCATCATCATCATCACCACCTAATTCACAATGATAAACAATAAACTGTCATACCTTCTGGTCTGGCTACACTCTCCATCCACCAACAAACCCTATCCCCCAACCCAATGCTATATTATATCTTATCGCAAATTGCTCTCAGAATTTTGTTTTTCTCCCTCATAATTTCTTTGATGTCACGTAGTTCCTTGAGCTGATTCTCAGCCAACATTTTTATCCATGGAGGTGACTCAATTTCAGGACTTTCTCTCGTCCTGCTCGGTGAAGTTGCTTCCACTGTAGTGTTGTTTGCTGGTGGTGCTGCTTGAATTGCACCCAAGGACTCATTTGGAACCAGTTCCTCATTTCCAGCAACTGGAAGGATAAAACAAACTCATCACTGAATAAAAGTATCAGTTGTACCACGTTCAATGTTACTTTTCGTTGATGTCAAACGATAACATTTTTATTTTCTGTATGTACTTTGATCCAATGAATCTTTGAAGTTGAAACTGTTTGCAAAAGTGAATTTTGCAAACGTTAATTTGTAAAGCACTAATTCACGAGTCTCAAATCAATTATGTAGCTTCGGCTTTCTGGGTTTTAGCACTTGTGCACTTTTTCTTGTACTTGGTGGAAGTTGATGCTTACCATACCAGAGTTTAAATTTTACAGGAGCCTAGAGCCATTTAGTCCTAAAACTTGCTGTGGGCTCTGAAATATTTCATGAAGAGAGTTTGGACGGCTCTCAGTATATGATATCATGTTGCCAGTTTTTTCATTCAGATGGACCTGCCATTCTGGTTTTATTGTCTCATGTGATTATGTGCACAAGCTTACAGTTTTCAATAATCTGTTCTGAGATTGATGAATTGTCAGTTATGCATCATAAATGTGAGGACACTCAAATTTTTCTTTGAGGTCTGAAAAACAAGTCATGGAGGAACGTGGAGGTTTAGCTCTTCATATTGTTTTTTTGTGTGGTTGATGACTGCTGCTATTGCATCATGTATAGTGCATAGTGCCGATTAAAAGATCAATGTTCTATATGACTTAGGAACATGGAGGAATAATTTGGGTGCATGAAGGAGAAGACGGTCTTGTTTTGAAAAATGCAGAATGCATTTACATGCGCCAAGGAGGAGTTGAAAACGAGTAATCCCAGTCAAAACGGGTCACTTGCCTCCGTGGGATGAGGACGCCCTCAGCTCTAGCTGGAAGGAAGGATGCCCAGCCAAGGCTTCCTCCATGTAGGAAAAAAACTCCCACCTCCGCCTGCCACTCCCAACCTTACTGTTGACTACAATGGACTTGTATCTGCAAGTGGAAAGTTGCAACTGCATGACACTACATGCATGATTAGCATAGATTCCATCACATAATGACACACGTGTTAAAATGATTAAATGATAATTTACAATACATTTCAAAGTTTGAAATATTCCATTGCTACTTACGTTTTAAATCTTCCATGCATGTATATGCCTCTGAAGCTTGTAAATCACGTTGATTCCAATTTCCTCAGGCTGGAAGTTGTTTTTAGTATGTAATACATGCTTGTCTACCCTTCCAGTGTTTCAATAACCACTGCTGAAGCATGGAAAATGTAAGTGCGCACCTGTCATCATACATTAGTCTAAACAATTACAATACATATTTCACTCATTCATCCCCTAAGCTGTCACTTGCATGGAGATCACTACAGCTGAATGTTTGTGTTGCTTGTATTGTATCAAATTCTGTTTAAGCAATATATATTTGTCTCTTGCCATATGACACCAGGAATTGAGGGTGTATGGATTATTCTGAGCCATGACGAGTGGGCGTGTGAATATCTCTTCCCACGAGAATACTCAAAATAATTCATATTAAATTCCACCTTCCATGCTTATTTCCAAAGTACACGTATGTGTTTACCTGCCCTTGAGTGCCCTCCACTTCTTGTCACACTGATCCCGTGTAAATTTGTGGCCTTTGGACTGCATGATCTGGGCAATCTTGGCCCAAACGTGCATCTTCTTCACTCCATAGTCTTCGAAGGCCTCTCTATGTTGGCGCCAGGTCTCAATGAGGAGCAGGACAGCGGCGTGGGACCACTGAACTTCCACCTTGGAAATCCCAAGGGTTGATGCTGGAGTGACAAAGATGGTTTGAATATTCCAATATAAATTACAAATAAGAAGTACTGGAAAATCATTTAGCATTGTATGTTTCTAGATTATAAACATGGTGTTCATATCTTAAAATATAATTGTTTCGTTAACAAAATGAATACTTTCTACACTTCTATGGCACAAGTCCTGTGCATATGTGTGCATCTTGTTATCAATAGTTTTTGCTCAGAAAAGTGTAAGAATATTTCCCGAAGGAAAACATTAAAGTTTATAAATAAAGTTAGGATATGACGCAACATGACATATTTACATTTTTATAATGCCCGATGACCACAATTATATTGTATGCCTCCTTTAAACTATACATGGGCAATTGTATGGTAACTTATTTCTCCCCAGACCCACAGTTGTGGTTCTATCGAAGCATTTCCTCCATTCTTGTTGTTTTCAAAACCGTCAAAAACCTCATTCTGCAACACTATTATTTTGCGTCCTCTGGAGTACAGTAGAACTAGTTACAGTTGCGCAGGATCAGTGCCCGTGAGAGATGCTCACAAGGTTCCATTTCCTCTTCAACTGCCTCAGGTGTACTTACAAGTTTTAGGGTCCTCTTCAACTGTCTCAGGCATACTCATAAGTGTTAGTGCTCCCTTCAAATGGCTCAGGCATACTCACAAGTGTCAATGTCCTCTTCAACTGCCTCAGGAATACTCGCAAGTTTCATTCACTTCTTCAACTGGCTTAGGCATTCTCACAAGTGTGAATGTCCTCTTAACTGGCTCAGGCATATTTACAATTGCCAATGTCCTCTTCAACTGGCTCAGGCATACTCACAAGTGTCAATGTCCTCTTCAACAGGCTCAGACACGCTCACAAGTTTCAGTGTTCTTTCAACTGCTTCAGGCATACTCATACGTTATAGTGTCCTTTTAAACTGGCTCAAGCATACTCAGAATTTTAGTGTCCTCTTTAAATTGCTCAGGCATACTCACAAGTGTTAGTGTTCTCTTCAACAAACGCAGACATGTACACATTTTAGTGTCCTCTTCAACTGGCTCAGGCATACACACAATTGTTAGTGTTCTCTTCAACTGACTCAGGCATACTTAAACTTCCACGACCTCTTCAGCTGCCTCAGGTATACTCTCAAGTTTCAGTGTCCACTTCAACTGCTTCAGGCATACAAATAACTTTTAGTTTCCTTTTAAACTGGCGCAAGCATACTCATAAGTTTTAGTGTTCTTTTCAACTGGCTCAGGCATACTCACACATTTCCATGTCCTCTTCAACTGACTCATGCATACTCACAAGTTTTAGTGTCCTCTTCAATTGGCTCAGGCATACACACACGTCTCCATGTCCTCTTCAACTGGCTCATGCATAATTTGAGGGTCCTCTTCAACAGGCTCAGGCATACTCACACATTTCCATGTCCACTTCAACTGACTCAGGCATACTCACAATTTTTATAGTTCTTTTCAACTGATTCAGACATACTCACTATTTTCCACGACCTCTTCAACTGGCTCAGGAATACTCACAAGTTTCGGTGTTCTCTTCAACTGGCTCAGGCATATTCACACGTCTTCACGTCCTCTTCAACTGGCACATGCATAAGTTTAGTGTTCTCTTCAACAGGCTCAGGCATACTCACAAATTTCACTGTCCTCTTCAACTGGCTCAGCAAATACTCGCAAGTTTCATTCACCTCTCGAAGTGGCTCATGCATACTCACAAGTTTCAGAGTCCTCTTCAACTGGCTCAGGCATACTCACAAGTGTCAATGTCCTCTTCAACTGGCTCAGGCATACTCACAAGTGTCAATGTCCTCTTCAACTGGCTCAGGCATACTCACAAGTGTCAATGTCCTCTTCAACTGGCTCAGGCATACTTATAAGTGTCAGTGTCCTATTCAGCTGGCTCAGGCACATCACAAATGTGAGTGTCCTCTTCAACTGCCTCAGGCATACTTATAAGTTTTAGTGTTCTCTTCAACTGGCTCAGGCATATTAACAAGGTTCCACAACCTATTCAACTGCCTCAGACATTATCACAAGTTTCCACGTCCTCTTCAACTGGCTCAGGCACACTCACAAGTTTCCATGTCCTCTTCAACTGGCTCAGGGATACTCACAAGTTTTAGTGTCCTCTTTAACTTGCTCGGACATACTCGCAAGTTTTAGTGTCCTCTTCAACTGACTCAGACATACTCACAAGTTTCTGTGATCTCTTTAACTGGCTCAGGTATACTGGCAAGTTTCAATGACCTCAACGACTAGCAATATATAAGGCATACTCACAAGTTTCAGTGGCGTCTTCAACTGGCTCAGGCATGCTTGCAAGTTTCAGTAGCCTCTTTAACTGGGTCAGGCAAACTCGCAAGTTTCAGTGTCCTCTTCAACTAGCCAGTCCACTATACAGCCGACATGAGAGTGAGTGTGCTCACAGGCGACCTACATGACACACACGGCGACGAGTTGCCGAACAGCAACTTATCAAGAAACTGGGGGCCCACGAGACTGGCCTGAACAGTGATCTCGGGTTCATGGCCCACTACAGGTGACTTTCGTGCCCCAGCCACCTGAGGAGTCCGCATGTCCCAGTACCACCCAAGCCCTCACGCCTCGGAAGTGACTCTAACTCACCACTTCTGTGTGACCCCCGTACCCCCACGATTCTTTCGCTCCCACTGACACCCTTTGATGACTTATGCTCCCACCCCCTTACCCTCCGTGACACTCGTGCTTCCATTTGTTTCGCTTTCCTTCCAGTGACGCCCATACCCCCATGGTTATGAGATGCACGCAACCCCTAATGACTTGTTTTCCCTCTGGAGATGTTCGCACCCCTTACAGCTATATATATATATATATATATATATATATATATTTGTTTCTCTCACTTGTCATTTGACGAAGGAGCTCTCAGGCTCCAAACGCTTGTGGATAAACGAATAAACAAGTTGGGCTTTCGTCAGTTTGTCTGTAATTCTTTTTGAAGTCAAAGGTCAACACCGGCTCATATCCCTATGTCAACTGACTGAGACATACTCACAAGTTTCAGTGTCCTCTTCAACTGGCTCAGACACACTCACAAGTTTCAGTGTCCTCTTCAACTGACTGAGGCATAGTCACAAGTTTCAGTGTCCTCTTCAACTGACTGAGACATACTCACAAGTTTCAGTGTCCTCTTCAACTGGCTCAGGCATACTCACAAGTTTCAGTGTCCTCTTCAACTGGCTCAGGCTCGGGCGACTTGGTGGGAGAAGGTGAAGAAATCTGCTGCCTGCTGTACAAGGTGTTCAGTTGTTTGGCAGCTGGAAACCCCCCATCCCTGACTTGCTGCACCATGTTTGAAGTCAGCTGCAGTTCTGCCTGGCGTGCACGCAAGGCAACTATGGCCTGGCAGTAGAAGAGACCGTTTTCTGAAAGCAAAGATCATAGATAACTGCTGCAGCATGCACATGACAGTCAACCTCAAAAACACTTATCACTCGTCCACCACCATTACGTTCCTGATACGAATGCATGAATGTTAGGAACACCCTAAACCTGCAAGACCTAACCATAACGAAGTAGATGCTTTCAGCTTGGTGCTTTGTCCAGCATTCTATTGCTCAAAGCGCATCGATTTCACCAATGTACATGTAGTTCTTTTCTCGAGACAGTTTCAGTATTTGTAGGGACAGACGTTCATCCACCTTTATGTTTGCTATGAACGATGGTTGATCCGTTTTTAAAACGTCAGCAGAGTCCCAAGGCGGCCTCGTTACTGGCCAGAGCGCTACGCTATGAGCAACGACTCTGCAGCTTGTTGGATGGGGCTCAGTGTAACTGCATACATTATGTCTCCTTCACATTGCGTCTCAGGTTTTGCATGCCTCCGTGCACTTGACAGCAATGTCAGAACACCTACCTCCGTTCAACAGACCGTATTCCTCTTCCGACATTTCCGAATTGAAGAAACTTCCGTCGTCGAACTGGAATCCAACAACATACAACGCCATCGTCGTCTCTTGTGGGAGGCACCTCGAGTAACCGTGCGAGCGAGAGCGCGCGGCTTGCTGGGCTGCGCCCTGGCGTTGTGTAAGGGGAGCGCCCCAGGGTGCTGTGACTCATTCCCATTACTCGCCGCGGCGTGTTGGGCAAGGCGAGCGCCTAGGGCGCTCGAGCTCATTATGCAGGGCAAAGTAGGTCAGAGCGCTCCTGGGGGCGCCAGCTCAATGCAGCGCGCGGGGACCTCTAGTGCGCCGCTCACTGAGGAGTGGCTTTGTACTGGAGGAGGTCCCAAGCAGTCACGGCCTGCAGAGCGCGTGGATACCACGTGTGCACAGAATGAAGGAGGGGAAAAAAACTCCGCTCTCCCCCCGCAGAAAGTCATCTCTGCTCTCTGCATGTACCGTATCGTTTGTGGCAATGTATCTTCACACACACACACACACACACACACACACACACACACACACACACACACACACACACACACAAACACAAACACACACACATACACACACATGCACACAAACACACACATGCACACACACACACATACACAAACACACACACACATGCACACACAAACATGCACACACACATACATACACACACACACACATACACACACACATACACACACCCATGCACACACACATGCACACACACATATACACACACACATACACACATACACATACACACATGCAACACACACACATCCCTTTTCTGTCCACATGAAAAGATTGTGAAACGGTGCATGACAAAAGTGGTAGCAGATAAATATCTAAATGGCAGCAGAAAAAACTATTTTGACCTAGCATTTGAAAAGAGCACGTTTTAGACCTCCATTACACCAACCACACATTGCCATGGACCATCATCACAGAGCGAGGTCAGGGAAATGGGTGGATGGATGGTTGGAGTTTATGGCCTATCAGCCCTTGTGTGCTATGTAAGGCCAGTAAGCACGAAAAATGCAAACAGTTTATAGTACACGCAAATCAAGTCACGGTGTCCCTAGTTATTCGCCTCTTACGAATCGCGTAGGGAGACGCGGTGGGTCAACTCTGACCCCTAACCCACAGGTAGACGCGGTGGGTCAATTCTGACCCCTTACCCACAGAGGGAAGGTCAGGGGAATCTTGCACGATCTATTTTTACTCTGTCCCTGTCGTCAGCTCCATATCGTCTGCCTAGAGCATGCTTGCAGTTTCAGTGCCCAGTGGAGGCTGAGGAACCAGAGCATGCTTGCACTTTCAGTGCCCAGTGGAGGCTGAGGAACCAGAGCATGCTTGCACTTTCAGTGCCCAGTGGAGGCTGAGGAACCAGAGCATGCTTGCACTTTCAGTGCCCAGTGGAGGCTGAGGAACCAGAGCATGCTTGCACTTTCAGTGCCCAGTGGAGGCTGAGGAACCAGAGCATGCTTGCAGTTTCAGTGCCCAGTGGAGGCTGAGGAACCAGAGCATGCTTGCACTTTCAGTGCCCAGTGGAGGCTGAGGAACCAGAGCATGCTTGCACTTTCAGTGCCCAGTGGAGGCTGAGGAACCAGAGCATGCTTGCAGTTTCAGTGCCCAGTGGAGGCTGAGGAACCAGAGCATGCTTGCACTTTCAGTGCCCAGTGGAGGCTGAGGAACCAGAGCATGCTTGCACTTTCAGTGCCCAGTGGAGGCTGAGGAACCAGAGCATGCTTGCACTTTCAGTGCCCAGTGGAGGCTGAGGAACCAGAGCATGCTTGCAGTTTCAGTGCCCAGTGGAGGCTGAGGAACCAGAGCATGCTTGCACTTTCAGTGCCCAGTGGAGGCTGAGGAACCAGAGCATGCTTGCACTTTCAGTGCCCAGTGGAGGCTGAGGAACCAGAGCTCGCTTGCAGTTTCAGTGCCCAGTGGAGGCTGAGGAACCAGAGCATGCTTGCAGTTTCAGTGCCCAGTGGAGGCTGAGGAACCAGAGCATGCTTGCAGTTTCAGGGCCCAGTGGAGGCTGAGGAACCAGAGCATGTTGCCGGTTCTCAGGTAATGCGTGAATTGCACAAGGTTTCAACATGGCCTCTTCTGCACTTACTTTTGCTGAGATCCTGCGTGCAAGGTTCCTGCGGATTGGGAGCAAGAACAGACCCACTGCGTCTCCCTATGCTTTTAGTAAGAGGCGAACAACCAGGGAAACAGATACATGACTAGCTTCCCATATAAAAAAATTCTATAGAAATCTATAGAATTCTATAGAAATTTCTATAGAATTCTATAGATTTCTATAGAATTCTATAGATTTCTATAGAATTCTATAGATTTCTATAGAATTCTATAGAAATTTCTATAGAAACTTCTATAGAATGATATAGATTTCTATAGAATTCTATAGAATTCTATAGATTTCTATAGAATTCTATAGAAATCTATAGAAATTTCTATAGAATTCTATAGAAACTTTTATAGAATGATATAGATTTCTATAGAATTCTATAGAAATCTATATAATTCTATAGATTTCTATAGAAATTTCTATAGAATTCTATAGATTTCTATAGACTTCTATAAAAATTATCTACAGAATTCTATAGAATTTTTTGTGGTATATAATCTATAGCATTCTATAGATTTTTAAATAGAATTCTATAGACATCTATAATGTACTTCTATCATCTATAGATTTCTATAGAGATTTATATATAATTCTATAGATATCTGTATCATCTATATAGCATTTTATGAAAAATTCTTTAGAATGCAATAGAAACTACTACAGAATGCTATATATTCTATAGAGCACTATACATGCACTACAGAATCTATAGCATTCTATAGACATTTCTATAGAATCTATACTATGCAGCCTGGAATATAGGATATTCTATAGACTTTATAGAATAATGAAGTAATTACTGCAGTTTACTATAATAATATTATAGAAGATCGACGATTGCTATACTATTCTGTATTGGCGTGTAGGCAGCTAGTCCTTATGAATCTACAGAACATGCACTGACATATACATAGTCAGTTGTATGTTCGACAGTATTTTGCAGAGCTCCATCATATGTTTTGCCATATAAACTGTAAAGTAAGTACCAGTATACACCAGTATGTGATCGCAATAACACATTCATAATCTCCATCATGCAGTTGACAGAAAAGAGCTAGAGTAACCTTTAGTTGTGATATTTATTTTCTTCTTTCACCTTGTGCGAAGTACTGTCCTTAATTGGCATTCATTCAATTCAGTACAGTGTCCACTGCAGGCTATAATATAGACTGAGACAACTCCATTCCTTTCACTTCCGTAGGATTAGGATTTAATTGTTGCTGTGCTCGAGAATGTATGTCAGAAGGAAAAGGAAGCTCTGTGTGCGCGTGAGTGTGTGTGTGTGTGTGTGTGTGTGAGTGAGAGAGACCTAGAGAGATCGAGAGAGAGAGAGCTAGGGGGGGGGGAGAGGAAGAGAGAGAGAGAGAGAGAGAGAGAGAGAGAGAGAGAGAGAGAGAGAGAGAGAGAGAGAGAGAGAGAAATGGAGGGAGAGGCAAGAAAGGGAGGGAGATGGATGGATGGATGGATGGATGGATGGAGTTTAAGGGCCTATCAGCCTTGTAGGCTATATAAGGCCACAACATTAAGAAACACCCATCTTTAACAAAGAATTAAAACTCTTCTCAACAGTGAGTTCTTATACAGTCCATCTAACCAGTGACATGAAATCAATTAAATCGAGTCTCACTGCCCACCAGCCAGCAAGGCTGCGAAGAGCCTTCAAACATGAAGACTCATAATGGGTGATAGGGGAAAATTTCACACCTCAATTTCCCTGTCATTTACAAAACACTAAAGAATAGGTGGATGGAGCCCAAGGGTTCATCAGCCGTGAAGGCCATACAAGGCCACAACATACTTTCCCTTATTAAAAATGCAATTAAAGGAAGACCTCAGAGGAGGTACGTGGAGAAATATCGAAAACAATTAAGACATAGTACCACTCATAAACGAGAATAATACTCAGAATCTATCAAATATTTTATCAAAGCTAAAGGGTCTTTAAAAAAGTCAGACAGACTGCTCGACCCACTCCGTAGATGAGCCAGTCGAGGGCACTCCACCAGAACGTGCCGCATGGTGAGCCTGCACTGGCAGGTGTGGCACTCCGGTGGAGGCTCCGACCGCAACAAATAGGAGTGGGTCAGAAGAGAATGGCCGATCCGGGAACGGCAGAGCACAACTTCCTCTCTTCTCGTCAGCGATGTGGGGGAGAGTCGCTCACCCCACACAGAAGATACGTCATGAAGTTTGTTATGTGTCTTGCCGTCCCAGTCGGACTGACACAGATTAAAAATGTAGTTAGTAACACGAGGTACCAGATCGCCCGCCGGGATCCTGCCCGGGGACATGGGAAGGGAGAGAGCAGACTTGGCAGCCTGATCTGCTCTCTCGTTCCCCGGGATGCCCATATGGCTAGGGACCCAGCAGAAGACGACCTCAGCACCCCCACACTGTAGTCGACACAGATGAACAAAAATACCAAACAAATAAGGATGGGAAATTTCCCTACCCCGCAGAGCCTGTAAGGCCGATAACGAGTCAGAGACAACAAGGGTTCGTGGCAGTCTCTTGCTCTGGACTACGCCAAGAGCGGCCTCAAGTGCACTAAGCTCTGCAGAGTAGATCGAAGTCCCATCCGGAAGGCGAAAGCGCAAGACGGTTTCGCGGGCAACAACAGCTGCCGCCACACGATCTCCATCTTTAGAACCATCTGTATAAAGTGGGTAAAAATGTGCATATGTAGATAAAATTTCCCGGAATGCACTCTTGTACATGTGAGCGAGGGCAGCACTCTTGAAAAATTTCGCTAGATTAAGTAAAATAACAGGTTCAGGCATGAGCCACGGCGGTGACAGATATAAAGGATAGGTAAAAAAATTGTCCATCTGAACATTTGCCGCCGCGATATCCTTCCCAATTCGTATCCCCAGTGGGGGGACACAGTTGGGTTTGGCCGCGTAAAGGTGTGGAAACTTTGGTCGGACAACACAATGATAAGTAGGATTTGTCGGGTTGGAACCTACACGAACGATGTATTGTAACGCGAGCTTCCGCCTACGTAAATGAAGTGGAGGCTCGCGCGCCTCCGCATATAAACTCTCCACAGGAGAGGTGCGAAAGGCACCGAGGACCGATCGTAAACCCTGATGGTGGATTGGGTCAAGCATCGACAAGTACGACTTGCGAGCTGACCCATACACAAAACAACCGTATACTAGTTTGGAGCGAGAGAAAGGGAGAGAAATTGGGAGAGGGAGAGTGAGGGAGGGAGAGAGAGAGAGATAATGCCTGCTTGTATTGTCCTTAAGGCTCACAGAATAGATCGAAACTTTTCTGAAAAGTATCATGTAGAATTAGTGTCATGAACCCATCATCAACATTTAACTTTTGCCCTGAACATGACAGCTCTGAAACGTGTCGTCTGCTTTGGGACCGTCAAGATCCTAGCTCGCGCGAGATCTCGCAAAGCGCGTGACGTTGTTCCACGTGTGAAAATGGCGACAAGGCGGGAAGGTGGGTATTTTGAACTGTGTCAGCTTTCCTCATTCGTAACTGCCGTAACAAAAATAACTGTCGTCACTGAAATCTTTCGTTTCTTTCGTTATTGTAGGCACAGATCATATATATGGCTTGCAAACTCGCATTGCGTCAGCCAGAAATTGGTTTGGTCGTTTGCACGACGTTTTGAATCTGAGCGTTTGAGAGATCGAGTGTACGCGCGCGCTGCTTGCTTTGCGTCACTGCATCAAAGATTATAGGTGACTGCATGTCGTCTCGCTCAGATTTTTGTCGTTGTCACTGTTATTTGATTTAATCGCTTTGTGATCTTCAGAATTCTTAATTTGATGTAGTCGCCTTCTGTGTTCTTGCCTCATCCAGGTTGCGAGATGACTGCGGAGAGCTAGTGACTGCGGGTTCCACAGGCCTTAGCCACCGCACTTTTCGCAGTGTGACTCCTCCACATTGTTCGTGTTTATTTATTTATTCGGTTATCTGCAGCACGACGGCTGCCCTGTGCTCCCAGAACTCTTTGACTGAACCCTTTCTAGCGTTCCTTTTGCCTTTCGACTGTTGCTCAAACTTTTGATTGTATGCGTTTTGGTAGCATCACCGTTTTGGCGTTTCTTCAGAGAAGATTAATTTGCTTTTCAGTGGCTCCTGGTATTCTAGAGAAGTTGGA